>BLFK01000076.1:468757-471698 GCA_014634185.1 Astreopora myriophthalma | reverse complement strand
CCAAATGGAAAAATACTGTATTATTAGAAAATGGCCACAAAATATCTAAATATTTCAGGTTTTTTTTACGCGAACTTACACTTCTCAAAAAAGTGTACGGTGACCATATTTGCAGAGGATGGTATAATGGCTCATAATACCGTGACCGCTAAGCCAAACAAAACACTGGAATTGCACTATCCAATGATTCAGTTTTTAATCATAATTATTATGGTTAACTTGACAAGCATAACAATATATTCTGGACAATTTTACTGCTGAGCAAATCATTCCACTGACCATGCACTTTTGTTAATCAGAAACAAAATTCAAAGGGCAATTGAACGAAGCCAATTTTCTTGTACATAGGATATTTCTAAATCTCTGAAAAGCCTTTGATACTGTAGACCAGGATATTCTGCTAACCAGACTATATTCATATGGCATCTGCAGTATTCCCTATGATTGGTTTGTCTCTTACTTATCAAACAAATCTCAATTTGTATCAATTGGCAATACCACCTCACCTTCTACACCCATTTCATGCGGTGTCCCTTAAGGTTCTGTTATCGGTCCTCTGCTCTTCCTTTTTATACGTTACTGATTTCTCTAATTGCTCAAATTTATTTTTTGCAGACTGATCTTTGGAATCTCTTCAAACAATTATTAATTTAGAGTTGGAGAATATTCATAACTGGCCTTTTTGTAATAAGGTATTGTTAAATATTGACCCCCCCCCCAAAAAAAAAAACTGACTAAATCTGTTTCCATAAAAATTAAGTAAAAAACCAATCAAACAGGATCATGTCAAATACCTTGGAGTGATCACTTTAAATTTAAGGAGCACATACACCAGTTAAGTAAGAAAATCTCCAGAAGTATTGGGATCTTAGCTAAACTTCACTATTTGTATCCCAGTATATTCTAAGTCAGTTGTACTTTTCCTTATTTGCCCTTTTCTTGTTTATGGTGCTGTAATCTGGGGAAATATCCATGAAACTACTACTGATTGTTTTGCATAAGAAGCCTGTTAGAATTATCACTTTTTCTTTTTATAATGATCATACTTCCCATATTTTCAAAGACTTGTATATTATGCAATTCCTTGATGTTGTTCGTAAATTTTATCATAACTTGCTACCTTCTGTTTTCAATTACTTTTTTACTCCTATATCAACTAGGCACAAGTATAAAACTAGACTGGTTTCTATATCAACATTTTGCATTCCTCCTGCAAGGACAAATTATAGGAAATTTAACATTCATCTTATAGGAGCTGTTCTTTGGAGAACATAGAGGATTCTTTAAAAAATCTTAGTTTTTAAAATTGGAGTGTTCTCTAAAAAAGTCTATCATCACGTCATTTTTATATTTCTTTTTTTCTCTGCATCTTTACAATTCAAATGATCTTGTCTCTATGCTTTTTTGGTTTTGTTTTTGTGTATTTCCTGTCTTTTATTTTTATATTTTGTGCCTCCCTGAGTCAACTTTTTAAAAAATTTATTCTATTCTGCCTCCTGGCTAGATTAACTTTCTAGTTATTTTCTGGGGGACATTTTGTACCTTACTTAAGTTCTAGTTCTTATTTTACGGTTCTTGTACAACTGTATTTATGTGTGGTACAAACAGACTATTGTTGTTGTTGCCGTTGTGTCTCTTCCCATTTTCAATGTTGTTTCACTGCTGACAAGTGACACTGAGGGGAGGTAAGTTGGAAAGTAATTAAGGTCTGACACTTTCTCAGATTTTCTTCAAGGAAGGTAGAGAAATAAGCATGCAATTTGCATTTTTACTTCTATAAGCACTTAAATGCAGAAAAAAAAAGAACTGCATTAGTTTTTTGCCTCATGATTTTACTGCCACACAAACTTGCACTGTACTCTACCTGCTCATCAAATTCCCACATGAGTTGGTCCCCTGTTAAAAAGTCTTTCACTGGGTAAAGCTGCCAATTATCAAAAGCAAACAACATGAGAACTAACAACGATCGAAACGGCCCTTCTTTGCAACCCTGAAACCCTACAACTTTGAGTCATATGATTAGTTCTGGGGGGTCATTTTAAGGCTATCTTGTTAAGCATTAGAGGTCGCCACAAAATCTTTGAAAAAAGAAAATGGAAATCCATCAGTTCTAAATACCTTATTAATTCATTTCAAAAGCAGGCAGTCTCCCAAAAAACAAGTGTGACTTTTCACCCTCAAGGATTTATTGAAAATGTCATGCTTCCTGAGAGTGATTTGTCTTCCAAAAAAGCTTTTAGCTAACACAATTCTCAAACTTCTCAAACTGTGTGCACCATAGCAGCAAAGGGTCCCCTCCCCCAAGGAAAGGAAGGAATCACATGGTGAATGTTTATCAAAACACATGACAAATTTAGCCAATTTTGACTGGGTTTTGCTGTTATTAATAACTGATGAGATCAAGAAATAATTACATGTAATTTGTCCCTTCCCAACTCCAGAAACTTACGGGGGAACAGGTGCAAGTGTGGTATTGTGGGATTCTAAATCCATCTTAGTCCACAGACACATGCAAATTGAGAGTGCAATGCTGATGCACAGGCTTCAAGTGCCAGATCTAAATTGTCTTGTGCCATTAACAAATGAAATGCAAATTTGCTTAAGGCTACACTCGTTTGTGGAACATATGGTTTATGTCCATAAAAGAATGTTGTGATTTGTATTTGTCATCGTGGTAGTTACAATAATAATAATTGTCTCACGTTGTAGTCACTTCAGATGTAGATCACAACATTTTGACTGTTTAATGGTAGCCTTCAACAGGTGATGAGGTCGGCCGGTTATGCTCCACCATTTGTATTGCAATAGTCAGCTGAGATTGGGGTAGTTTGATCCTGTATTGTTCTGCTGAGCAATCAGAGAGTGAGGTTGCAGAAAATCACCAAGACAAGACCAACAACCCCTGACAGAGCCTGTAGCACAGCTTAAATCTATTGCTGTT
>BLFK01000076.1:448757-463757 GCA_014634185.1 Astreopora myriophthalma | reverse complement strand
TCTCTCATTTCTTCCTTTGTTGTTGAGAGAGATACCCTGGTTGCAGGTGGTCACATGAGCGTGTGGTTACATACAGAAAATGGAGGGAGAGTGTGATTGTGACAGTACAGTTTTCCAGACCATGCTTGATTACAGCTGTTTCAAGGTTTGACACTGAACTAAAAAGTTTACTAGTTTACCTGCTCACGAAATCGGAACTCATTGTCTTCAATGGTCTGGAGCTCTTTGTATATTCTAGAATGACAAAACAAAGTGAAGCTCAAACACACATTTCCATGATATCAACATCTCAATTTATACAATATATATCTTTTAGCGCCGAAAAGTGTCTGTTGCTTTTATTTTCGTTTCCTGTTTTGCCCAGGTCCCCCTTTACTACACAGCATTAATTTTTGTGGTTAGAGTTTCAAATATGCGCGGTGGATATGTGTGAACACATAGGCAGATAGAACAATGCTTGCTGTAAACTCCTTTCCTTTGATAATACACACTACTGTAAAAATTCCTTGAGAGAGTCAACAAGTTAGCAAGTCAAGAGGTAATGTTGTAACGCTAGCGTTTCAAGCCTGATTTCTCAGAAGCCCCTCCAACGGATACAGATGTATGTTTTCTTCAGTATATCTACTCTTGTATCTCACATTCATCGCTCTGGTGTCAAAGTACATAAATTTTAGTTTCCTTAGTAATTTAAGTATTAGTCCTAGTCCTAGTCCTAGTCAGTCTAATCGTAGTTTTTGAAACCGCTTCTACCAACCCATTTCAGTGTACTTAACCACCTTAGTTAATGTGTCATCTGTACTGGGATCAATGCTCCAGAGTATTGCTAAATTAAATCACTAAATCTCATTGATTTAAAGCATGTGACAAAATCTCTGCTAAGCCATGAGGGATAATGAATACTGTAATGTCCTGTAGGCAATCTTTGGCAACCACAATATCTCTCCATCTCTGACTACAATTTTCAACCTCAGTATTTCTAATGGCATTTTTCCTGATGTTAGGAAGCCTACAAAAGTCACGCCACTAGATAAGGGTCATTCATTATTTGACTGATCCAACTATCATCCAATATCAGTCCTTAATTCCTGTCGTCTCAAAAATCCTAATAGCATGTACGACTTTCTGGTGTGACAGCACAACCTGCTTCTTGATTATCAATTTGGATTTTGACACAAATCACAAATCTTTCTGATGCCATTTTATCTAACATGGACAATAGACTCCTAAATGGACTTCTGCTAGTTGACTTCAAGAAAGTATTCAATCTTTCAGGTTTATGATAGGATTTTGGAAATCAAAGGATTTTCTGATAGGATTTTTTCATGACCAGAGAAGTGTGGGGGAGCATTTCTATAACTTACTTACAGAAACAAAGACGAGAAAAGAGAAAGTGTCAAGTGGAACTTCTTTAAAACGACTTTACTACACCAGTTGAAGAGATCCAGGTGGAAATTATGGTTCACAAACCGAACACAGATGGAGATGAAGATCTCAGAACTTGCAACACCTGCTCCATTATATCCTTGAGTGTAATTGTCTGTGAGCACATGTTGATAAATAATTAAGGTTTCCATATTAAGTTTTTGCTTTTTCATTTCATTATTTCACTAGACCTAAAACCAAGTGAATGATTTGTGAATACTCTTTCTTGACCTTGGGGTTTTTAACAAATAAATGAAAAAATTCTTCTCACAATGGCCACTTAGATTTAAAAGCGAAGAAGCTTTTGAGTTCAGTCAGTTTACTCATGAAGACTGTGTGAGATGGCTGAAAGCTTCTTTGCTTTTAAATCCAAGTGACATTGTGAGAAGAGTTTTTTCATTCAATTGTATATAGTCTTGTTTCTTAAGAGATTATTTTGGGTATCACTTTAAATACCTTTTCCCATAAAACTTTGGCATATTGATGGTGAAACTGGTCAAACTACTACAATTTTTATTTACTTCAAGAAAATCAGTGTTTTCGGTTGGCTGCTATAAAAAACATGCAGTTGCAGAAAAAAAAAGTTAACAAGGAAAGTCGGACATGTTTTAGTTAAACCTCGTAGCCAGATTCTTGAGGAAATTGAATGAACAGGCAAAATTAAATCTTGTTTGAATCACTTACATCAGCTATATACCGGTAAGTGAAAAATTAGCAAGTGAGTCAGTCAGACCATTTTATTAGCTCTCAAAACTAAATTATTATTTTTACCCTACCTTCTATTTGCTTTACAAAAGAAGTTTTAAACCATACAAATAATATATATATATAATTATACATGTACCTATACATGCACTATTTAAAAAACATAACTACTTTACATTTTACAATTTGCTACCATGCTAAGCACATCTATTTCACTAAATGAAACGTCACGTCTCAGATGTGGGGCTTATTCAAGGGAGGCACTTAATTGAGGACGGCACTTATTAAAAAACCAAATCAAACAGCCACTAAAGGAAAAATTTAACTTGGAGGGTTGTTTAGTGTAATGTTTTAGGAGAGTGCCATTTTTCATTGCTAGAAAGAGCTCCAGATTATAAGTAGCTATTGCTTTAGCAATAAATACCACAAGACTTGGATTCCTATTATGCATCGTACATCTATAAATGAAAAATTCTGCCAGTAGTAATATGTGATTACTGTATTTACTTGAATAAGTGCTGCGGTGCTTATAACATTTTTCACGTCTCAGATGTGGTGCTTATTCAAGGGAGGCACTTAATTGAGGGCGGCACTTATTAAAAACCAAATCAGACAAAAAAATATTTTCTTTCTTTTTTCATTCAGTACGCAAATTGAACAGTAACCAAATATATTGACGTATTTTGCTATTTTCTACATGTCATGTGGCACATTTCAACTGTTCTTCTTTCTGTGTAATCAGTTTCAATTTCACTGTCTCCTTCTTGATCTGAGTCCAACAGCTCCAGAGTAGGAGGGCACGCCTCTTCTATATCTGAATCAGTGCTGGTTTGAAAAGGATTTGTTTCCATTGTTTTGTTAGTCTTGCATTTTTTACATCATTGTGGTATTACAACATTCCCCAAATAAGCGCCGCACTGGGAGTGAGGCGCTTATTTGAGGGCAGTGCTTATTAACTTTTTGCCTCGGATGCAGCTCTTATTCGGGGCAGCCCTTGTTCGAGTGAATACCGTAATTATTGAAAGCTTTTTTGATACTGAATTTACCAAACTTAATTACTGATGTTGCTTCATCTTATTATCCTTTGGCCTATGCTGATATCATTTAAATTATTCCTTCAGAGGGAAAAAGGAGATAAGCCTTGGATACCAGAAACAAAGTGATGCACACATGCCCAAAACCAAAAAGGCAGCAAAGTACAAGATGAATCAGATGATAACTTACATGATAATGAAAAGCTAAGGTAACACCAAAGAAAAGCACAAAAAGACAAAGAAGAAGTGGTGCCATAAATTCTTGCAAGAGCAGGTGCAATGGAGGATGAAAACAAATAATTAAAGTACCACAGAGAGATGGTTGCAGTCAAGAAGAAATGAGTCCATTATTTTCTGTCAATAGCAGTTGCAAAAAGCTAATGCAACAACAGCAAATGCAACATGTGCAAGCTACAATGCTTGCAAATATAGTACATGTCCAAAACAACTAAATTTGATTAAGTTGAAGTTATGATTTTTTTACATTAATTGGCAGTGTTTTTAATAAGAAAGATAGCTGAGATTTACACCCGTAGATTACACCCATATTATGTCTTTTAACAACATTAAAGAGTTTATATTATTATGACAAACAACAGTTGGCAGTTCAAGCTGAAAGAACAGAGTTGAGTTACCATATGAGCATGTTAGGCTTTGTCTTTACTTTTCTACCACACTCACACTCATATCCAATTAAAGGCCTTTTTTTTATCCACAAACTTGACACAACATTGTCAAAGAGCCATTTGGCAGACACTCAAGCCTCACTTAGCACTCTAGTGGACCATAGTATGCTGTTTCATTTCATTCCATCAAGTCCTTTCACAGGAACAGATAAGCCTAACAAATGACCTGATTGCCCACCAGATGTGGTTTATCCATATCTCAGTTTGTAGAGCAATGCACCAGTACCACAGAGGTCATGGTTTCAAATCTCATCGAAGCCCTGACAATTCCATTTAAATCAGGATGCATAGCATGTCTGTCCTTTTAAGTCTATTCAATAACACAGGTTAAACTGTTGTACTGCATCAACATTTAATTTTGTCTTGATACACTACTTACGCTTACCTTTTCTGAGGTCCTTTTTGTCTGAGTAATTCCAGATATTGAAAAACAATGGTCAGAATCTATTAATGAAGAAATAAAATCTCAGCTCCTAGCTCTTTGCAGTCAAATAAAAATCATAAATAGACTATAGATTAAAATACACTTGTCAAATTAAAAATGGTATTTTGCTAAAGCTACACAAAACTGTAACTAAGGCCTATTGATAAGATTGGCCTATTGTTTAGCCAAACAAATTGTACTTGGGTATATTTTGCAGTATTTTTAGAAAACAGAAGGAATAATTAATGTTTACCTCATGTTGGTAGCTTAATTCTTACAATACTTTGCAGCAGGTTCATTCTCCTCATTTTTAAAGCTAATTAAACGAGCCAACCCTTATGTTTTTGTTTTTAAAAGCAACACTTGTGTTGAAGATCACCCTTTCAATAAGGAATTTTTAGGGGGGAAACTAAGCTAATAAAAGTTATTCTAGTGATAGATTACCTCTGTTGATCAGTTTTCCTAAATCTAATGCAAGCTGATATTAGTTCACAAATATTATTTCCAAATGTGTTGTGTTGTGATTGCACAATATTATTTACAACATTTCCATACAAAGAGCAGAAAAAAAATATCATTCATATATAAACAACACCGCATTAGACAAAAGAAGGTTGATTAAAGCTTAATCCGACTGAATCTTGCAAACATGACTTTCTTGCTGCTGAAAAATACAATACATTACACAAAATAAATAACACAAACTTACCTCATAAATATAGTCCATTCCCACATCCTGCAATCAAGCAATAAAAACAATTCCTTAAATTAAACCTTCACATCAAAACCCTGTCAAAGGGACAGGAAATCAAAAGAAATGAAACAACTAGTTGCCAATGATTGATCACAGAATCATTAAGAAATCATGCACACTGTAACTTGGCAACTTGGCAAATGTTGTTCCTGGAGAAGTTGTAAGATTTCCCAAATTGATGCTGTTTATGAACTGAGAACCTAATATATCTTTAAATTTTCTGGAGAAAATCTTTACCTCAGAAATCCAGAAAAAGTTTGGTCACTGGCAAGTTGAGTGACAGAGGTGTGGAAAGTTCAATCATCCATGATATCTGCCATGATACCTCTTAGTTGTTCAAATCCTGGATAACTGGATCCAGTAGATAAGTTATAATCCAGCAGATCAGATTGAACGTGAAAATGTGGAAATGTTTCCCAGTTGCCATGTGTAACCTTGAATATGTGCACTGTATGGATAGCTAAGTACAGGAGACTACTACAAAAGCCTTGGAAAAAGCTCAAATTTTGAGTATGGTTTAAAAGCTGGATAATGACAACCACAGGATAATGTTATTCAGGCTTTGAACAATAGGACCTGGTTAACTGCTTACATGTACATGTAACAAAAGAAGACCTCACTTATTTTGAAGTAGCTCATGCACACCCTGACCTGCCATGTTTGTACATTTGCAGGTTTATCAGGTCAAAGTTTGAATTTGCCATGTGATGAGAACTGAGGAGCAAAGTTGCACCCAACAGTCACCTTTTAAGGAGTAAATCCTAAGAACAATCAGATTTAATTTCAACAAACTCAGTAAAAAGGAATGCAGAAAATCCAACATCAAGTTAAGAGGACTGGAAAAGGTGGAGATACATAACTCTGATTAAGTTAACCCACATGCATGTGATATAGATTTTTAACAATACAGTCCTATAAGTATGCAGGGCATTTGTCAACTGAACCTTCACTAATGGCCTAGCTTCCACAAGCATCCTGTAAGTTCAAAGGTACAGCATCAGTCTGTAACTCCTCAGTGTTAGGAGTATTAGCATCACTTGTTGAAAACTTTTTGTTTTATTTGCAAACCTGCCCCTAATGCAAATTTGTTGGGTAAAAGGGGAAAATCAAGATGCAAATTGCTCTTATACCCTTATTTCAAGCCATGTGCTATAGCTATTATTATTTAGAATAAACCTTACTGAGAGACTGATCAAGCATGGAAACAAAGAAAAGCTGGTGTTGTATTCCCATCCAGACTCCCCATTACCGCAAAGCAAACTAGTAGCCCAAGACCTAGAACAGAACAATGCACAGTCATTGCACCTCCATCAATACATGAGCCCTTCATTACTACATCAACCTTTTCAAGAAGGTTTAAAAGCTCACAACAAAAGCTACCAAGTGTGAAATAATAGTTGTCTGGTACAGGAGGTCAGTCTGTTGTCTGGTACAGGAGGTCAGTCGGTTTCCTTTGAAGGTCAGCCCTTCAAAGGAAACCAATCTTCAGTCACACAACCAGCCAAGCAGAGACCACTTTGTTGGTTGGCTTGCTTGTTTTACTTAAGCAGGTAGTATGACTGCCTTTAATAGGACAGCTGGCAGTCCAGTAAATACCAGTATCACTCCACAGGCCTTCAAAATACCCTTGAACTGCAAAAAAGAGAGAGCATGCAACCCTAATTACAAATATAAATCAACAATAATCAGCCAAGGGCAAAAATTTGGTCAAACTTAATCAAGTCAACAGATTCCTATATTCCCACAGGAATATTTTTTATTCATGGTAAAACAAGGTTAATTTCATTTCCTCTGATATTCCTCTGTGTGTATGACGCACGGTTTTGAGATATGCACATGATCGCCATAATCCATTTTATCAATCTTGTGGCACATTAAACACTGCAAAGCCGTCTGTCACAAAATACCTCAATAAAATCCCTTGGCAAAGATCCAATCAAATGCAAGACCTGTAGTTAAGCCAGCCCCCCCCCCTCCCCCCCCTCAAACAAAATTAAACACAACGAGATATATTGGTACATTTTTTCAACTCAAAGTTGTTTACAGGGCTGCTGTTTCCAACTTTCTTTTAAAACTCTAAAATCATCAAAAATTGTTTAAGTTCCTCCTTTTTCCTCCACAATAGAAAGAACCTTACTTTTTATTACCTGACCTTGTGGGAACAAAAGTTCTTATTGGTCTCACCTTTTTATCAACAATGATAAAATGCTTCCTGGTCCTTCATGACCCATTAACCATGATACATAGTGCATTGGCTTAATTCTAGATGGGTTGTAGAAAGCACAAGACTATTAGTCCCAAAAAAGAACAACATCTAATTTTTCTTCAACATGACAAAGTAAAAGAGGTAAGGCATACATCTAATTAGAATAATTTTATATTTAAATATCAGACATGTTTATGGAGGATGGGATGGTTAATCACAATTGCAAACTTAGCAGAACTGAATGGAGTAAATTAGAGGACTGGAGAAAGACATGTTGAATTTTAATGTTGTGGCAGTCACATTTCAGAGTGACTACTCTGAACAAGGCTCCTCCTGGAATTTTTCTTTTCCGTTTCTTTTTTCTATCAAGGATTCATGGACTTTTTAATGACTAACAAAGGCATAATTTTCCCATTTTCAAGGCCTCCATGCAGTGCAAAATCAAACCAGTTTTAATTTTAAAATAGCTTTTACTTGGTTTTCACCATTTTGTGTTGCTACTTCTCTGCTGATATCATCTATTGTAGAATTAACCACTTGACAATCTGGATTGGATCCCATGAGCAACAAATTTCAAGGAGTTTCCAACACCAAATGAAAATTTCAAGGACTCTTGACGCCTTGAATTTTTATTTTTAAATTCAAGGAATTCCAGTGATTTTCAATGTGTGTGTGTGTGTGTGTGGGTGTGTGAACCCTGCCAATATGGTGCTACATAATAGCCACAAAGTCACAATTTAAATGATTCCAAAGGATGATATGCTCTATTATCCAGTAAATTTTGTGAAACTCCACTGCAAGACTCCCATTTTCTAATTAATTTGCAGGAATTTTTCAGCCAAGTGAAGGTTAAACGTGAAGAGCAGAGCTTTCATAAAGTCAAAATGTGAAATGATTAATTTATAAGTACTGACAAGGGCACTACCTAGAAAAAAATCAGCGGAGTCACACCAGCTGCCCTACAGCTGTGAGCAGAAGTAAAACGACCGGTATTGTGAATAAGACCTGTCATGCAGAAACGTCCAAAGCTGAGGTACTTTGAAAAGTCCACCTTGGTCAGTTGAAGCAGGACTTCATATAATGTGATAATTGTAACGCCTCAGCAAGATGGTGATGCTTCAAGGGATAAATGGTGATACATTTCTTCCCAGTAGCAGGGTGGCCTGAGAAAATGTGGTTAGCCTTTTGGCAAAACTCTGATAGGTGACACAGCCACGTTTAAGTTACCAGTAATGCTATGTTTTCTAGGGAACAGCTGTTTGCCATGGCTTTTGACATGGTCTCAGCTTTGGGCAGGTGCTACAACAAGTTGCAAAATTGGTGAGACACTCCCGTTGAAAAACACCTTTTCTAGCTTTCAATACCCACCTGATCTACAATTTGAACCTTTTCCACCTCCCCACCCCCTCTCCCTCTTTCAATGTTGACTGTTCAAGTTTTCAGAATGATTTTGTATTGCTAGCAACATTGTGAAGGGGGGAGGGGGCCACAATGTGCGAGAGGTGAGGTGAATTAATAACGCCCCAAGAAGATAAAGTGTCTCCACTATTTTTGCAACCTGTTGTACCACAGCAGCAAAAAGAGCAAGACAAGTAAACTCCATCTTAAAGAACTCGGATAGAAAGAAATGTTCCTGGTTCTACTACGGTCATAAATAATTGATGCAACCTGCAACCCTATGTCGCCACTGAACTGATGTAAAAAAACAAGCTCCTCTAGGAACCATGTCACATCTATGAAAGACTAACCAACAGTTTCAATGTGCATTTCAGGTAGCAAACTATAATGTTAGAAGACCTTTTCCTAGCCATAATAAGCGTTTCCCACAATTGTCCACAGCACTCTATCTACCAAACACACCACAGAATTCTTGAGTCCTTATTTTTTAAAGGTACAGGAATAGTATACTTTCTTCTCAAATCCCATAAAAATGACACATTACTACCTACTGTATTCTAGTGTCCATGTGAGTGAAGTTGTCTTCTTTTGGTATTAGATGTAATTTTAAGTGTGTGGGGAAACATCAGATTTGTTCTCGCGTGCTTTAAGAGGAAAGCATACAACATCTGACTGCTATGTGTCTGAGTATAATATAATTGTGTGCACACACACACAGAGACATGAATCCGTTTAAGCGTATATGGTTATGGTACAGGTAAAATTTCTTCAGAGTGCTGATCATATAGGCCTGGAAGGACACAGTCAAAAAATAGACCAGTGCATAGTTAGGGAGTGCAATCGATATTCCGTTCTTTTGTTAGACGTTTATTTACAAGGCAGTAGATGCCAACTGAACACAAGTTTTGTGAATAAATTAACATGTTCTTTTCATTAATGCTATTGTAGTCCATGTCTGTGTAGATGTCTGCGAGATACAATGTCTGCTCTGGTAATCACCTGATTTGTTGTTGCAAGCTTTAAGAATGAAGCATGCAACATATCTCACCACTATGTGTGCACAGACAATTACGCACACTGTACTAGCTTTTACAATAAAACAGCATGACCTGGCGATTGAGATTAAGACTTTATGGAAACTGAAGCCGGTGAAAGTAATCCCAGTTGGCAAACTGGAACAGATTGGTGTGAGGACAAGAACAGTAACTATTCAAGATGGTTTTGCTAGGAACTGCGAGAATCCTCCAAAGAGTCCTTGGAATTTAAGGTGGCTTGTTGCACCTGAGGAGGGGCAGTGTCATGTCCAGCAATGTTGCTGAGTTAGTTTGTTAAATGATGATGGTGATAATAATAATAAACAGATTTATGTACTGTAGTGCTGCTTCTACTAGGTATCCAGCAGTGCTTTACAATCTTACATCTAAAAGAATCAATTACAGTTCTAGTTAAAACAAAAAAAAAACAAGAATAGCACTTAATAAAAATAAATTAATTTAAAACTACATTAACCTGTAAGTCTGTGTAAAAAGGAATGTTTTGATCTTAGTTTTGAAAGCTGACAATGAAACATTGATCAGTGGATGATACAGGCCTTTATATCATCCGGAAGGCCATTCCGCAATGTTGGTGCCATAAAAGGAAAAGCTCTTCCTTCACAGGAACTGAGATTACATCTAGGAATAGAAATTAGTCACTTGGTTGAGGAACAGAGGGATCTCAGTGAGTTGCAAAGAGTTAAAGGTTCCCTTCGATAAATTGGTGCCAAATTGTTAAGCGACTTAAACATTAATAAAAGTATTTTAAGATCAATTCTCTCATGTATTGGCAGCCAGTGAAGTTCCATCAGCACAAGAGTTACGTGGTTCCACTTCTTCGTATCAGGTAAAAGTCTAGCAGCAGCGTTCTGGACATACTGCAATCTCTGCAGTTGACTCCTAGTAGGACCACATAGTAATGAGCTGCAATAGTCCAGTCTAGAGGTTTAGGGTTAGCATTAATGAAAGCACGAATCAAAGCCTTGCAGTGTATATATTATTATACTTCCTTATTTTTGCAATATTCCTCAAATGGCAAAAAGCAGATTTACAAATAGATGAATCACAAACCTGATTATTCATGGCTAGTACAATATCAAAGCAGACATCAAGGGTTTTTTTTCCCCCAATGTTGATGCTGGAATAATTTCAGATTCACCACAGATGGACTCGAGTGGCAGTAGTGGTCAATGTTACATGTCAAGCATTGAGTACCATAAATATGGTTTTATCGTTACTGAGCTTCAGCTTGTTTGTTGTCATCCACTGATCAATGTCATGGATACAACTCAATGCCAGACTCAGAGATTTCAGGCTCCCCATTTGTTGATGGATGAAATGTCAAATACATCTGTGTATCATCTGCTTATACAGTCAAGTGATATGAAATATCATGCTGCTTAATTATATCACCCAGAGGTGCTGTGCACATTGTATACACATCTGGTCCATGCACAGAGCCTTACACTTCAGTTGATGGCATATTTCACTTCCCACATGAATAAAATGGATATGATCAGATACATAATAGCGCAACCACATAACAGCCTCCAACAAGTCATAATCCTCAAAGTAGCAACTCAGACACACAGCCACAACCTTTCCAGTTGCTTTAGATATAAGTCTCACATAATAGATGGGTGTGAAACTTGAAAATACTTCTGAAAATTCAGGGATGCATTTTTTAAAATCAGTTTCAAAAAGCTTCCTTGAACCCAAGGGTAACGCTGCAGTCTTCAGTGACAGATTCTGTGATTACAGGTAACAGCACAGACAAAGAGCCTCTGAACAGGCATCCAGGTAGAGGTCATTTAGAGGTAGAGGTAGAGGATTTCACTGACACAGTCTTTATCAGAGACAATACCTCTTCAGCTGTTGTTGGAGTAGATTCACAAAGTTCAGAAGCCCATTGTTCGACTATCTCATGACACACTCCAGGGAAAACTAATCCTATATATTTTGTTAAGAAAAAATCACCGAAGTTATTTGCAAGATCAAGGGCACTATCATAAGGTGGTGACTTAGTTAGTGGTTTACAATGTAGCCACTTAACTAACAAAGAGAATAATTCCTGATCACTCTTCTTCTCTTCAATGATGTCAGCATAAAATTTCATCCTCGTATCCACGATCAACTTATTCACACCAATGCACTATTGGACATACATTTCTCTGTGAATCGTTAATTTATTCTTTTATTAATTTCCCTCCACTGCCACAAGCATTTCCTTAATAACAATCCACAGTGAACTGCTGCAGGAACTGATGTAGCAGGATTAGACAACCATACTTCACTGACAAGCTCATCATCCCTCCTGGTAACAATTACATCTAGGGTATGCCCATCTTAACTTTCGCTTTCTGGTGAGTGGGAAAGTTAACATGTATCAGGTTAATGTAGTAGCAAGTTCAGAAAATGAGACACAGCTGGAACGCTAACATCATCCAAGTGAAAATTAAAGTCACCAAGAACAAGCAAAGGTCCATTAATGGCTATATGTGCCTTTCAAGAAACGAGTCAAATTCATCCAGAAACAAATTTATAGTAAGGTTGTTGTTTTGGGATGGAAGTGGCTGATATACACCTGTACCACCACTATTCTCAGACTAGCAGATCCATTTCATTTTATTTTTAATTTAGTTTATTTAAAGCAGCTTACAAAAATAATTGGCAAGACTTAAGTCCTGATGTGGACCTGCACTAACTAGACTAATAAAAAGTTAAAATTAACAATTAATACAGATCTAAAATTACATAATTATCTAAAAATATTTAAAATCCATTGACTTTAAAAAAAATACTACAAGAAGCTTTCTCAAAACTTATCATTTTTAAGAGGTTCTTATCTTCCCTAATTAACCTCTTCAAAGAACCAAGACTACAAAAGTTTCTAAACAAATCGGGGAGGAGTTTCTGGCACAAGGCAGCTCTGTGCTTGAAGGAAGATCCGCCAATCATGGTTCTTGGCATAGGAACCCACATAACCAGACTTCTAAACTTAAAATAATTATTAGACTTATATTTAACTATCAAATCTTTAAGAGGATCTGTGCTAACACCACTACAGACATTAAAACGGATAATTAATAATCTAATATAAAACGAAATAATGGGGTTCCAAAAAGTTGTACTCCTGACTTCAGCACTGTGGATTTCTCTGGGTAGTTAACTATAAATAATTTTAGTTGCTCTTAAAGGAATATGATCGATATCTTCCAATAAAGATTGAGAACAGGAGCCCCACACTACAATAACATACAAAACACTTGGTAGAATTATCCTACATGTATAAATAGTTTGCAAAACTGGCTTTGCTAAGAACTAAAAGGTGTTTTCTCCAGAAAATGTTCAAAGGCAAATAGCAGTGAATTCAGCTCTGAAAAAACTCAATATCTTATCCTTCACCTTCAATAATTTTCAGGATGCATATAACACACTTCAATTTTAAGAGCCAGAAGGTGAGATAACCAATAACCAAAGCACCGAAAGTCGCAACACCACATATGCGTGATTTCAGCCAAGGACACTTATTGATTGGACATCGCTATAAGCTCATTTCCGCAAATTACACGAATACGTGACAAAATCGTAACGCATTCATTGTAAATTGAAAGCATTCTCTTAATTTTCCACTCCTGATTTGCATTACAATGTCACATTTCTTGATCATCTGTGCAGTATTATAATGCATGTAACATGTGACAAAATTAGTCCAGTGAATCTTGCCATCTACTGTATTTATACAAGCCTTTTCACTCAGTCCCACTTTTGTCATACGTATAATTGCGTTCAGTAAGTTAAGCCGAAATCAGTTACCATCATTACCAGCTGTTGAAAAACGGATAAGCGACGTTCAAAATGCACAATTTGACTAGGTATCCATGTGTTCAACTGAGGTGATGGAATTTCTGGATAGCCATGCAAAGTCCATTGGAGTTCCAAAAGAATTCTTGTTCTTCCCTGTACTGACAACCATCGCATCACTGATGGGAACATCCACTACCATACAATTCAACAAGAAACTGAGGGAACCTGCACTGCTGTGGTTCATCATTGCATAAAAAAAAGGGGCCAACAAGTCTGGTGCCCTCAACTTGGTGTCAGGGACCCTTTAAGAAATCGAAGAGATGCTGGCCAAAAGAAACTATGAAGGTGACAACAATGAAGAAGGAATTGAACAGCAGCTCCTCATCAATCATTTTTCCTTTGAAGAACTTTTCAATGTCATGTCCAGAAATAGAAACAAAATCCTTGCACTGCATGAATGGATGTTCAAATGACAGAAAAACTCTACTGAACTTGTACAATGGTGGCAAATGGTTTCATAATTTCCAAAGCATCCAAGGAAAAATGACAACTACAAGCTTCAATATTGCTGGATTTATTCAGCCATATTATGTTGTAGAGCTACTTCACTGAGATGATCACGATGGCTTCAGTGATTGCCAGCTATTTGACGTCCCGCCAGAAACTAAAAAACTACCAAGATTTACAAACTGAACTGCTCTCTCATATACCGTGGACCGCTCTACAGTTGTTATTAATCACCTTATCGATGTCAAATACATTCTTTGCCCCCCAGTGATGTCTGAAGAAACTAATGGTTCCAATTCCATTGACGGTATCATGGAAAATGGTTGAAATGTTGAAAACGAGAAAATTCGCAGGATAGTAATCCACCTACAAAAACTACTGTATCCCCATCCTTTATTTTGCGCAAAAGCTGGTGTTTGTCGGTCACTGGAAAGTACCCAGTGCAATCAGTGATTCAAATTTTGAAGAAGATGGAAGATCTTGGGCTTGGCTCCCTTCATGAAATAAGTCATCTGCACAACAGTAAAAGAATGAAGTTGTTTGTTGTTTCGTTGAAATTGTAACTACGTCACAGTCAATTAATGAACTTAATTACTTTCCTAATTGTGATACACTTCAAGCAAGACAACCATTTGGTAATTATTCTGTTTTGTTATACTTATATTTTACTGCAATTATTTTTCTGATACGCTTACTATGTGTAACTTATAGATTTCGAACAACGCTAACGAAGAATAAACAGCAGTTTGAAACTCATGGTTTTGGACGCGTATCACAACAAAACATTCGAAATCAAATGAATCACCATGGCTGAAGAAGCAAAGAAAGTACGGACTTCCGCAAAGTCGCGCTTTACCAGAAAGCGGACAGAGTTCGTCAAAGCCATCAATGACAATAAAGGTATTGATTTCGTCAAGGCAACCTTCGCCGAGTTTCGCGATGCCTGGAGTACGGTAGAGGGTAAACATGATTTATATACCTTATTCCTCACGGAAGAAGAAGTCGAGCAAAATGAACCCTGGA
>BLFK01000076.1:446107-448686 GCA_014634185.1 Astreopora myriophthalma | reverse complement strand
GTTTGTCGGTCACTGGAAAGTACCCAGTGCAATCAGTGATTCAAATTTTGAAGAAGATGGAAGATCTTGGGCTTGGCTCCCTTCATGAAATAAGTCATCTGCACAACAGTAAAAGAATGAAGTTGTTTGTTAAATGCTGTGATGAAAACCTTGGCAATGATGCACGTCTCTACTCGCTTGCTATTCCACATAAAGAATTTTATGCTTCCTTTAATGTCCCCTCTAACTGAGTGACAATACTCAGAGAATCGTAGAGTGATTTCAAAAGCATCTTAAGGAAACATCTTAGAATCAGAAGAATGATCTCAAAAGCATCTTAAGGTAAAAACGTAGAATTGGAGAATTATTTCAACAGCATCTTCAAGTAACATTGGAGAACTGGAGAGTGATTTCAAAAACATCTTTAGGTAACATCGGAACACTCATAGAATCGGAGAGTGATTTCTACACCACCTTGAGGTAATATTGTAAAATAGGTAAAATCAGAGACTTAACTTGTAAAATTGGTAGAAATCTTAGTGGTAAATCAGAGAATAGTACAATGTACCCTAAATCAGTGTGTACCATTCTACAATTTAGCCATATGATGGCACTGCTCTTGTCTTTTTTTTAAACTTAGAGCTCACACAAGGTTCATTCATTGGCAAATGGAGTCGTATCTTCTTATCCAAATGTTACTTTGTTTCTTTCGTACCTTAACAAACACTGAACTATTCCTCATACTCTAAATATGAAAATCAACCACAAAATTCCCTAAACCAGATAACATTAAACATAATCCAATAACAATTTAATCCACCTGTTCAATTCACGAGTTTGCTCACAGAGCACTTTGATTTTGTCCTTGGATATGACTCACTGTCAACCATTCCACTCATCTCAGGAGATGTTGTAAAGTGTTTGAGCCATAAAAAGGAACAAAAATGAACAGTGGGGCTATGTGCACGATGCAAATTTGCTACAGGAAGCAAAACATGTTTACAATCTGATAATCCTCTCAAGTAAATCCTACAGAGACCATCGTTAATTTAATTTGTGGCTCATTGCATACTAGAATGCTACTAACAGGAGAACAAATAACACTTTGGTCATTGTCAACCTCACCCACATGGAAAATAAGTTATTTTCAGGCACCTTGTGGATACGTGACTTATTCACCTCAGGCAAGGGACAGTGTGGTTCCTAAATAATCGCTGTTTAAAACAGATTAAGCACACAACACGCTTTTGAAGCACAAGAATTTAATTAAGAGACAAAGTCCCATGCACGGATTCCATAATATTCACGCAAGGAGATTTAAGGGCTTGGTACATTTTCTGGAGGGGGTTTCAAATGTCTTAATCTAGACAAAACAGCTATGGTTTTACTGATTTTCTAACAAACAAGGTCAATTTGGCTTCTCCAGGACAGATTGTAGTCTAAGGGAACACCAAGATTTCAAGATTTTTACAGCAAGAGGTTGAGACAGTGGATATAGATAACATTGATAGTGCACAAGTAAATACATGTAATACAAAACAGTGCTTTGTAACCATCCGGGAGTTTACTCGCAAAATGGTGCCTGCTTTTCATGATTGTGATTGCAACAATCGGCATGATCGCTGCAGTCCCTGTGGTGATCACAGCAGTGGTAGTAACCATATTACATAAACCTTCAAGAGTGTCTTCAAATTGTACTGAGTGAATTGCTAGCCGGATTGTTTCAATACCACTTAATATTAACTTTGCTAATTTTCTTACAAATTGTGGTGACTAAAGTTTCCTTTGGTGACTACACCAAAAAAGTTGGTTGTCAAGTGGCCAATATTTGGAGGTTGTGAAAAAATGGAGCAAGACCATTTAGAGACTTGACTGCAGCTACATATTGCCACTGAAGGTTCTTGTATTTTGCATTGGAGATCTAACCATTTCCAGCGAAGTTGTTTGAATAGCATGTCGGCATTTGCATCATACAGTGCAACCCAGAGATAAGTGACCAATGCACATGCAAAATACATCTACATGCAAAAATGCATGCACCATTTTTGTGCATATACGTCTTCTTGAATGTGTATGAAACGCCTGTGTCACTTTTTGTTATTCAAGGCCAGGAGATTTCTTTGCAGTTCATTGTTCAGCTATATTTACAATAAACAACTCTTTTGAACTGAAATGGAAATTAGTTATTCAGCTGCAATGTATTTACAATGTACTGACAGGAACAACATGACTCAACCCAAACCTGACTTGCCTCTTGAATGTGTGGAATCACCTAATCAATGAGTTTTGAGAACACAACTTTTGAAGGAAACTAGTCAGAGTAGCCTTTTACTCACAGTGTAAGTATAGAGAATTGAAAGCTGCTCAAAGGTGGATTGAACTTTTCTCTGCATGCATGAAGTGATCAGTACCTTTGCAGAAATGTAGCTTGACACATACTGCAGCTTCAACTCTGCTAATAATACTACAAGAATACAGGTTGACAATTATACCTATAATTCTGATGCTGTGGTGGTAGAACCCAGGTTATTTCCAACTGATTGACATCCTTCACTGGGACCACTATAATGGGTGAAATAAAATATCACTGAATGACACAT
>BLFK01000076.1:431107-441107 GCA_014634185.1 Astreopora myriophthalma | reverse complement strand
AATCTTAGAAGTAAAACAGATAGTTTGGAAGCTCATGTAATACAGCCTGAGGAGAAATTTAGAGAGGAACAAACATCTAACATGAATCATGAGTTGTCCCTCTTGTCCTCAAATGAGGCAAAGACACTTGAATTCATTTCAGACCAGTGTGATGATATGGTGTCCTTGAATGACAAGGCATTAAAGGAACTGAAGTCTATTACTGGGAGACTCAACAGCACCTCTGAACGTTGTGAAAAAATTTAAAATTTAAAATTTAAAAATTAAAAATTTTATTAGCTTTATTTGACAAATCAACAAACCATGCAACAATACACTAATTACAGCTACAATACACTAATTAAACATATACACTTAAGGAAACAGTGGTGAAGTAGTAACCTGAGAGATGAGACGTTTTAGCAGTAAACAGGAAAATCCAAAACATAGTAGTGAGCAGTGCCAAGAACGAAATTAGAGTAAAATTAATGAATTCTGTAAAAAACAATAGAATCTCAAAAGGGTGGAGGCCAATTGGGAAAAGCATACTAATTTGTTAAAGGCTTGTCAGAGAAACTAACAATAATTGTTGAAGAGCGGCACTAAAGGATCCCACTTCTTCGAAGTAGAAGCTTGTTTATATGATTCAATTTTAAATTGGGATCTGAGGACCGCCAAAAACATACTTAGCTGAGGGACCTTCTTACTTGTTTTGCAGCACCATATGTAATGTCTGGCAATTAGAAAACAGAAATTCACTTAAAGAGCAAACTTTGTTGTGTCCGGCTTTAGGCCCAACAAGACTGCGATATCTTTCAAATAGTCGTGAGGTATAAGTTCACATTCAAGAAGTTTAGCAGTCAGGACCTTCCAGAACATATTAACTTTTGGACAATGCCAGAAAAGGTGAATACGTTTTTCAGGAGCTTTACTGCAAAAAGAGCATTGTGGGTCTTGTTTGATACTAATTTTTGTTAGAAAAAGGTTAGTAGGAAGAATTCTGTGCAAGAATCTGTATTGAAAGTTAATGAGGGTCGAACTTTTAGTGCCCTTGGATGCAAAGGTGTAAGCTGCTTTCCAATCAGCTATACAACCTTCCTGGGAAAGGACAGTGTTCCATTTCCATTGGCTTTTCTCTGGTGCATAGCTTTTAAGAGACACAAGTTTCTTGTAAACTATTTTAATACCTTTAGAGCTTTTAAGAAATGTGTTAAGGAAAAAATCAGTTTGACCGAAGCCGTTATAGATTCATTTGGGAAATTTTTATTGTAAAGACAATAAAAGGGTGGATATAATATAAGGGTGGATATAAGTCCACAAAATTTCAAGGGTTTTATATGTATTTTATATAATTCAATAAACTCTGAGACAAAAACTTGCAAGGTTCTTTCATTAAATCTTTGACTTTTGAAAGTCCTCGCAAAAAGAGTATTTTCTCATAAATTGGCTTGTTATCAATTCTTGTTAGCGACTTATGCCACAAAGGTTGTTCAAGAAACTGTTGTTTTGTTTTTATAACACCTTCGGAATTGACCTCAGACCAAATTTCTAGCAGTTCTTTCGTGAAGTTGTTCTTTACTGAAAAAGTCTTGAGGGAATCAGTCTTGTTTAAATTGCCCTTAAAGATAAGGCTGCCGCCATGTTTTTCAAGTTCAAGGAAGACAATTTCTTTCCATTTTCCGTGGTTCGAAGTATCCAGATACTTTCTAATATAAGAAGTTTTTAGCGATTTGTTAAAAGAAGGTAAGTCAACCATTTTTAGACCGCCATTTTCGTACTTGTTTATCAACACGGTTCGTTCAATCTTGTCACCCTTGTCGTTCCAAAGAAATCTATTCATATCTGGTCCACCTTTTCTGTATAATTCATTTTTACAGTGACAGCTGGGTCAGTAGAAATCCATACTCCAAGGACCTTGACTTTATTCTCAGGCCATTTAAAATTCTTTTCGGGGGACAGTTTTTCTTTCTTACCCTCCATTGACCGGATCCATAGTGCTTCAGTTTTCTTGTCATTAAGTTTGAGACCAGAAGAAATACCGAAGATCTTAATAGAATCGCATAATTGAATAAAAGCTTGCATTCTGATTGGTTAACGAAGCGAGGTATTTAGCGTGGAATTGCGAGTTGAAAACGAGGCTAAGTGATATTGTTTCACATCTACGTAACAACGGTCATCAAATTGTAACACAACAACTGCAACGAGTTTCTTTTTTTCTTATTTTATCCAATTATGCGATTCAAGGAAAATTCATTACCTGACTCGTGAATTCCGTGTTAAATTGCACTTGAAAACTGATATTGCACTCATCGCTTCGCGATTCATGTGATATCGGTTTTCGCGTGCAATTTAACACGGAATTCCCTCGTTAGGTAATGAATTTTCCTATAGTATCAAGGGCAGCTGATAAGGAGCCTTGGCTACCGTTAAGGATCAGGGTTGTGTCGTCCACGTATTGGCTTAATTTTATTTCTGTATTATTCACGGTGATTCCTTTAATATTGGTGTTAGCTCTGATAGCTTTCCCTATGACTTCAACCAAAAGTATGAATAGGTAGGGCGACAAAGGGCAGCCTTGCCGAACACCCCTTTGTAGCTTAAAAAATTTACTTAACCATCCATTATTTAAAATGCAGCTTTCAATATTGTTATAAAACGTTCGAATCCAAGTTGTCAAAGAGGGGCCAAACCCAAAATATTCAAGCATACGATTGACAAATGACCACTCGAGTGAGTCAAAATCTTTTTCAAAATCAATAAAAAGTAACAACCCAGGGATGTGTTGTTCGGCTGCATAGTTTATAATACTATTGATCAGTCTAATACTTTCTCCAATAAATCTGCCTTTTAGGAAGCCCGTCTGATCATTGTTAATAATTCTTTATTCGATTAGCAATGGCTTTCGTAGCTATTTTAAGGTCACAGTTCAGGAGAGTTAGAGGATGCCAGTTTTTAATAAAGTGTGGATCAGTGTCCTTTTTGGGAATAAGTATAATGATGCCTCGTTTCTGTGATACCGAAAGAGTCCCCTGATCGTAGGCGTAGTTAAGGGCACTAATTAAACTAGAAGCTAACTCATCCCAAAAGGTTTTATAAAACTCGGCTGGCAAACCATCTCCTTGCATTTTTTCCCAATTGAATAGCTGACGGATTTCTCTCGAACTTTCATTTTGATCATTTCCCAAAGAAGAGAAGGGTTAACTGAATTATCATCAGAATATTCTTCCTTTGTCTGCACGATAGTTAGTTTAATCATGTCAATGTAGTCAGTATCACTCAATAACCATAACGATCCAAAAACCATGACCCCTTGGATGTGTATGCAATGATAAGTTCAGTGTTATCAAGGAGTGATCTGTTTTAAAACCTGGTACGATATCGGCTGAGACAACATTACCCATGAAGCTTTGTGATACGAGGAAAAAATCTAATCTGCAATCAACCTCTGGTTGCTTTCGGCGCCAAGTGTATCTACTAGTATCTGGATTCAAAAGTCTCCAAGCGTCAACAAGATCAAATTGTTCGGCAATCTCGCACACCATTTTTCTTGCATTGTTATACGTTCTGGGAAGGCTGCCTTTCTTGTCCTTCTCTACATTTAAAACAAGATTAAAATCACCTCCAATTACCACTTCCTCCTTTTGATATGTTCAGCAACAGCTTTAAAGAAATCTGGATCATCTTCATTTGGGGCGTAAACATTTTACCAGGGTTACGAGTTTTCCATTTGCCATTAAAGACTACTCATATCAGTTTAATCTCAAGATAATCGGCATGCCAATCCTCTCAGCGCGGACGAAAGTGCTGGAGAAACAAGCGTTTACTTCAGCTAATTGGAGCTCAAGATCTTTCTGTACAGGATACTGACAATCCTCATTGTGCTCGTCTATGAGTTCCATCTAACCATCCCAACCCCATCATCTGTCATTTTGTTAGCCAACTGGCAAGAAACTCAGTTGCAGTGTGTAGAAAATCTGTTAAATGTTAATTACTGCAAACCAACTGGCTTTCAATTCCTCAATTTCTGTGGATGATGTAGCCATTTTTGAGCATCTGTTCCCGTGAAAGCAAAGTTTATTTAACAAGGCAAAGAAGTTTAAAGTTGCTCACAAATTTAAATTTTCTTGGGCTAAAGGAGGTGCCATTTTTCTTCGCAAAACTGATGAGTTCCGTGTCACAAAGATCAAGAAAGTGGAAGATTTGTTGTCTTTGTCCAGAATGGAGCACAGCCCGGTCTATTGTATAGAGTCAAAGATAAGTATTTTATTCATTTATTTCGTTTGGATGGCTACTACTCGCTTGTCTTCACATAAACTATATGCAAATTTATTTTATAAAGCCAACAAACTTTTCCGTGAGTTACCATATTACAGTTTCAACATCCCTTTTGAGCATGGACAGTTTAACAAGTCTTTCCACTTCATTAACACCGTGGAAGCATTTTGACTCCTTCCCAAGCTTGTATGACCTTAACCTTTCCCCCAACTGAACTATTGATCCCAATCAAAATACTTTACTCCTAATAGTTTTTATAAAGAAAAATGTAATTTGCAAGGTGATTCTTTGCCTAACACTAGCTTCTCAGTCTTTCACAATAATATATGTAGTCTCGGAAGAAATTTGGAGAACTTGCAAACACATATTTTAGATGAACTTGACTTTTCATTTAGTATAATTGGGATTACAGAGACTCGCATAACTAATGAAGATCTGGGTGGCTTCAACTATAACATTCCTGGCTACTCCTTCAAGTATGTCACAACTCCACAATTAGACATTGGCATTGTAATGTACATTAGGGAAGACTATAATTATTTTGTCACTGAAAAAACTTATAAGGTGGCATTTCGGGCTCTATGGATTGGAGTTATTATTCCTCAAAAGAAAAATACTTTTTGCCGTGTTTTGTACAGGCAACATAACAACCTGGAATGCTTCTTAACGTATATTGATGAGAAAGAGAATCATGGACTTCGCTTTGAACTCATTCATGCTGTGAAGCATGGATGAGTTGTTATGAAGAGTGGGATTTGGGCAGGAATTAAAATCTGCATGGATGGAAAATGGAAGTGACATCACGAAATGAGGATGCAAACAACTACCACTGACTAGCTGCAGTTGCTCTGCATTTGTTCACCAATTGCTCTAAAACATACAACACATACACAAAACCAAAGCGATCTAGAACCACACTAAAAATTTTCTTAGAGCTTACATTTTGATCAGGTTTGATGAGATGTCATGAAGACTGGATTTTCACGTGAACAGAAATTCTATTGGGTCCTTGACATAAGAGCGTTTGTTACAGCGAGATTTCACTGTCTTTTGCTACATGTGTGAATGAGTTGCCTCAATTGGGAGCCTTTGATTTACTACTGACAGTGAATGTGCAACCACACTCGTCTCAAAGGGCAAATACTTTCAATTGGTACTGTAAGTTTAACACTGCCAAACAACACAAAGCAAAAGTGCTACATGTATGAGTCATGGAAATAGAAGGAGCAGGTATCAGGTATTCAATGAGGCAATTAAACATACCAACATGACATTCTAAATTCATTTGAGAAATGCCACTCGCCTTTTCTTTAGGAATTTTCTGCAATGTTTCTTCGTTTCCTGTTGTTTGATAGTAGGACAATAATGAGTTAATATGTTGATATTATTTATCTTCTAAGACGTTTTCTAAATTATCCCAACCCACTACAATTTCTAGGTTAGTCAAATTTCAGGACAGATTACTCTAGCTGTTTGAAGCCATGATGTTTTTTCTCCAAAAGAACAGATAAGTCTAGCCAGTCAAATAGATGATAATCTTTTTTTTTTGGTGGATATTACTTTACCTGTTCCAATGGATTCCTCTCACAGTTCAAACACATGACTAAAGGATAGCGAACAATGTTACACATGTACCAATATGTTAAGTACATGCAAATTTTAGCATAATGATGCCACAGCAACTGTATCATTCATTTCAGAATCTGAAAGACATCTTGTTGGCATTGATATATTTCTTAAAACATTTCTTCCTAAAGGCTACAAGAAAAACAAACAAAGAAACAAAATCCACTCCTACATGTAGATGTTTAACTAACATTTTGCAGATTACTTTGGTGACCACAAATTTTCCACTCATCATGCCCTACAGTAGTATGCTAATAGTGAATGTAAAACGTACTTTACTTAGCTTTTTAAACAATAAAGTTTAAGCTTGGATAAAATTATTGTTATGTGTAGTGTATTGGTGTCTAGCACACTCAACCTGTAATTCAGTTGCTAGACTGCAATAGGTAACTATTTATTTATTTAGTTATTTATTCCTGACTGGTATGTAAACTATAATTTGTAGCATGCTGATGTTGTATTCTGAACACTATAAAGGCCATTTACATGATTTTTCACGAAATTTTTTTGCAGCAATTTTTATTGCATGTGCATAGCAAATTCAAATTGCCAGTCAGAGTAAACAAGAACCAATTTTGGTGCAATTTCAATACAATTCACTCACTTTTAGTTTCCCAGACTGCAGTATGTCCAACTCCCAAAAAAAATGCTCCAGACAAGTGGCACTGAAATTGCATCATGTTCGCACTGGCAATTTGGAGTTGCAATCCACTATCCATGGACCAGGCAACAAAATCCCCAAAAAATTGCAAGTGTCAACAAGCCTTAACATGACTTTCCTGTGTGAGAGGGTTATCAATAAATTACAATATTATGATTTTATCCTGTTTCTCTTTTTATCTTGCTTCCCTTGTTATCAACATCTACATACATGTACCACATTGTGCAATGGTCAGCAATAGCAATCAAATGCCAATCAGTCGAAAGAAACCAAACAAACTAAAACCAATCTAGCCATCATTACAGTTGTTAAGTCTCTACACTGTGCACTGAAGTACAAAAAAAATTATGTTCACACTCACCCCAGAGAAATTTGCCAAAGGGATGGCCTTTTTGGACGAGCAAAGATAGCAGCTGCATCTTCCGCACAGAGTCACTCTGGTAGCTCATTCTAAACTCTACCAATAAAGCAACAACATACATGTTCTTATGTTTCTGTTTGTTGTTAGTTTGTTTGTTTTGTTGTGCAGACTCTCAAACAGTGATTGGCGTGTTTCAATGCGTCAAATGCCTTTGGGTCAATCGTCGGCAATTACTAGTCAGTTATATCTATAAATGCTTGTTTGCCCTCTTAGTGTTGTTCATAAGTCATTTGCAAGGTGCAGGTAGCTGTTGGCAGTGGTTCAGTGGAGTTAGTCCTAACTTGGTAAACCTTGACTGAAGATGATTTGACTCTGATAATCACTTTGTTCAGGCAGGGCTCAAAGTTAGCATCTATCTGCTCACATCTGTGACTACACTTTTCATTTTGTACCTAAAACATTGAAACAGGTTGCACTAGCCACCCTAAAGCAGCCAGAAATCAGTGTGACTCAATCACTAACATTCTTTCTGAGTTCCCCTAATGCACTCTGTCTGGTGAAGCTACAAACAACTGTTTAACAGGTTGTCAAAGAGTCAGTCAATGCCATCAACAACTGTCCTCAGGACTACGCTCACCCAGACAATCATTATAAAACATGGTAAGTCATTAATTTTGTTTCTACATTTGCATAATTTGAACAAACTTTTTTCAAATTGAAGCCAATTTCTGTGCAGTACTGTTGCTTAACTTCACAACGAATTATTGCAAGTTGTCAGAAAATTAAAAAAATACTGATAAAGGCAATAGCCAGGAAGCCAAAATAATAACAATTGTTTCCTCCCTCTATTTTCATCCAGTTGTGCCACATTTTTCCTATGCCATGCAGCAATTCACTGCAGAAGTAGGACCATTGATTTCTCATAATCCACTGCAATTTGACAATAATTATAATAGAAGTTTAAAAAAGTTGCTATGGGTGTGATCTTTTGGGTGAATCCTAAAATGTTTTCTTCAATCCCAAAATGGATTTGCACATTTCTGTTTATTTGACTTGACTAAAAATTAATCCAAAAACTGATCATTAATTCATTTAATATCCATACTCTTGAAGGATACATCAGATCAAATCTAAATCTGGATTTTTTTTTTACATATTCATCCTTTGGAAAGGATGGAAACAATTCACAAAAAGTGCATCTGGCAAGCAGCCTTTTCCGGATATTTACTTTTCATGACCTGTTCACTCTTTAAGCCATCGCTTAAGTCTCTTCTTTTTGTGGAAAACTTCACTTCAATTTTTATAATACTGGACCTTTTTAAAGGGATACATAGCTGGGTAAGACCACCATGCATGGACAACAAGTCCTTGATAAAACAAAACAATAAAGTCCTATAAACTACCTGGGTATGTAATGACATGGCCCAATACTCTTCAACTATTCAAGCAACAATTCTTTCTTGGCTACCTGTACACAGAGTACCTTCCTTATGGGCATTACTCCAGCAAATATGACCAGTCAGTTCTACATCATTCGGCCTTTGAACCTTTTGTACTATACAGTGTAGTTTAGGTCAAGATGTTGGTATACACAAAATGTTACAATAATACAAAATTGTCCGGCCCATGCAGATCTAGTGTACACTGGACCAACAATAAAAATTCTTATTTTGTATTTTTTTTTGGTCAGCAGGAATCAAATAATCTGAGCTAAAAAATCCATCCCCCCCCCAAACACACCCTATGTTTCTGAATACAGCCCTTCAAGAGTGAGTTGAAGGATACTGTGGAGATGTGAAAGTGGCTGGCTAGATGTGTAACTCACTGCCTGCTCACCCCAAGGAACTTCAACTTACCACTTTCAACTGCCTGTATTTCTCTATCCACACTGTCTTCTTTAAGAAGGGGTGAAATAAAGAACTGGGAAAACCTGCAATCATGGCAGTAAAAAATTAATAAAGATGGTGACCCTCAAGTCCCTCAAGCTTGGGTCAGGAATGAAACAATCTTTTTTGTTTGTTTGTTTTTTGTTTTTTGTTTTTTGTTTTTGTTTTTGTTTTTGTTTTTTGTTTTTTTGGTGCACGTACACTTTTATTGTGGATCTGGCATTTCCAGCCCTGGCAATAATGCAGTGTCCTATACTGCAGTGGTAGAGAACAGGGGCGTAGCGTCCATATACGCACGTACTCCCGTGCGTACAGCTGACATCTGAGAAATTTTTTTTTTTTTAATTGCCTAAAAACGTTTTTCTCATTAAATTTGCTGGCTGATTATTTCATGTTTGTCACATTATACTGGCTTTTTTTAATAGATTTCCCTTTATCCAAGCATTAATTATTCAGTGGTGGCCACTAAGTTTATCCCGGCGTATATGTTGCTCTCATAACATTGTTAACTTATCCTGTGTCAACATGCACTGCCGAACGTGGCTTCAGTAGTATCAAGAGACTAAAATCTCCTCTGCGAAGTACAATGACGGACAAAAGATTACGCTCCCTAGCAATCCTCCATATACATAAACACAAGAACGCAGATAATGACAGTGTGGTAACGGAGTTTGCCCATCTTAATGGTTGACGCCTTGCCCTTTGCTTGTGATCTGTATCCGTTGTTTTTGTATTTTTTTTCTTTTCGTAACACTGTAGCTTACAGAACACTAGGGAAATGGTTAAAATGAACAACTTTCTACTGCATTTTTGCCACATTATTCATTGAAAATGCCCCGCAGAAAAACCAGGAGATGGCATTTCCGAGACCCTTAATTTCAATTTTTTCTGGGGAGCATGCCCCAAGAACCTCCCTGTTGTAAGCGCCTTGGGCGCTTAGGAAAAATTTATTCTCGTGCATATATCTTCAAAATACCACGCTACACCCCTGGAGAATCTGAACTTTTAGTAGTACAATACAAACCCGCATTATAATAATTTATGAAAAATGTAGGTTATCAATATTATTACTAAAATACTCATCAATAATTCATGAACCTATTGTCCTATCAGATATCATTCTTGTCCCCAGAGCTGCAATCCTTTTGGCTAGCACCACGGATTGACAGCTCTGGCCAGGACCAATTTGGATGAGTCCACAAATTGCAGCCT
>BLFK01000076.1:429687-431097 GCA_014634185.1 Astreopora myriophthalma | reverse complement strand
TATCCACACTGTCTTCTTTAAGAAGGGGTGAAATAAAGAACTGGGAAAACCTGCAATCATGGCAGTAAAAAATTAATAAAGATGGTAACCCTCAAGTCCCTCAAGCTTGGGTCAGGAATGAAACAATCTTTTTTGTTTGTTTGTTTTGTTTTGTTTTTTGTTTTTGTTTTTGTTTTTTTTTGGTGCACGTACACTTTTATTGTGGATCTGGCATTTCCAGCCCTGGCAATAATGCAGTGTCCTATACTGCAGTGGTAGAGAACAGGGGCGTAGCGTCCATATATGCACGTACTCCCGTGCGTACACCTGACATCTGAGAAATTTTTTTTTTTAATTGCCTAAAAACGTTTTTCTCATTAAATTTGCTGGCTGATTATTTCATGTTTGTCACATTATACTGGCTTTTTTTAATAGATTTCCCTTTATCCAAGCATTAATTATTCAGTGGTGGCCACTAAGTTTATCCCGGTGTATATGTTGCTCTCATAACATTGTTAACTTATCCTGTGTCAACATGCACTGCCGAACGTGGCTTCAGTAGTATCAAAAGACTAAAATCTCCTCTGCGAAGTACAATGATGGACGAAAGATTATGCTCCCTAGCAATCCTCCATATACATAAACACAAGAACGCGGATAATGACAGTGTGGTAACGGAGTTTGCCCATCTTAATGGTCGACGCCTTGCCCTTTGCTTGTGACCTGTCTCCATTGTTTTTGTATTTTTTTTCTTTTCGTAACACTGTAGCTTACAGAAAACACTAGGGAAATGGTTAAAATGAACAACTTTCTACTGCATTTTTGCCACATTATTCATTGAAAATGCCCCGCAGAAAAACCAGGAGATGGCATTTCCGAGACCCTAAATTTCAATTTTTTCTGGGGAGCATGCCCCCAGAACCTCCCTGTTGTAAGTGCCTTGGGCACTTAGGAAAAATTTATTCTCGTGCATATATCTTCAAAATACCACGCTACACCCCTGGAGAATCTGAACTTTTAGTAGTACAATACAAACCCGCATTATAATAATTTATGAAAAATGTAGGTTATCAATATTATTACTAAAATACTCATCAATAATTCATGAACCTATTGTCCTATCAGATATCATTCTTGTCCCCAGAGCTGCAATCCTTTTGGCTAGCACCACGGATTGACAGCTCTGGCCAGGACCAATTTGGATGAGTCCACAAATTGCAGCCTAGCTGTCAACTGTGCAGTCACAAAGTTTAGAGCAAGAATGGCTGACCAATGGAAGGTTTCTGCTTTGTGAAGCTAGCTATCTGCAGGCCAGTCTGGTCAATTCATTAGCATGATATTCTGAGATATAAATAAAGAATTGAACAGAATTTTAGCTGCTGTTGACCTTCAGTTGAAGGAGAAGCAGTATGAAGTTCTCAGATTTGTGTT
>BLFK01000076.1:409687-424687 GCA_014634185.1 Astreopora myriophthalma | reverse complement strand
GTTGTAAGGGTGTATTACTCGGATCGTTTACGTTGAAAAATTCTTTGTTTCATGACCTATAATTCAATACACTACTACGTAATATGTTTGGAAATGTTTCACTTTTCACATTTATAATTCTATGGTTTTTCATATATCTATATCTTGTGTAATTTCAAGTTTATTTGATAAATTTTGTATTTGTTGATCTACATATTCTTCATTTGCAGCAGAATAACCAAAGACAGTAGAGGGTGTTCCAATTAGATGATTTCGATTCATATTTACCACCACCTTTTTTTCTGTCGAAATTGTCATCCACATATTTTTTATTAATAGCAAAATGATCTCGGCCATTATCCTTGTTAACGTTTTTCATTTCTCATTAATATAATCTATAGTACTTCTTGTCAAATATTCAACATTTACACAATCTGATGATTCTGTTGGATTTGCAATTTGTTTGAGAATTTTGTGATTGAAGAGGTAATTACCATTTGCATCTTGTTGAATATTTCCACTTGATGATATCATATTTTCAATTTGGTGTTTTGTTAAGGCATGACTGTTTTCACTACCCTCCTTAAGAATTGTTATGTTTTTGTTGTTGCATATCGTAATTATTATTTGAGTCCAATTTTAGTCCTCCAGAACCAGAACTTGCTTGAATTTTTTGGTTAATTATTCTGATATATTCAGAAATGTCAATAATTATAAACTTATCAAGGTTGTTAAAAATTCCCATCTATATTATGATATTACATTATATTTTTTTCATCAAAATTCTTCTTCACACTTTTATTTTCTTTGTCCAAAAACAGAAATTCATAAGGTCCTAATTTATTGAATAAGCGAGGATCTATTAAGTTTCCCTTTGCAATAAGATTCAAATGGTTTTTGGTAGTAGGTGGATATAACAACATATGACATATATTTTGTCTTACCTTTTGTGGCACATCATAATAGGATTGAGATAAATAAATTGGACTAATCATATGTCTTCCATCTGTAAAGTGATTTGCTATTTTATAAGGTGTATTAATCATATCATTAAAAATGGAAAATTTTGCAGTTGTTGTTGGGATATTCTGATGTGTCTTTGATATCATTAGATGATCCAATTTCTAATACAGGATAACCAACCTTATTAGATATTTTATCCACTGATGTTTGTAGATTTTGTATTTTCTCTTGATGATGGTTTGGTGTAAACAAATGTATTTTATCAGAACACATTAGTGGTGTTCTTAACATATGCATCAGAGTATTAGTTTTACCACACTTGCTTTTGCCTGTAATCATTCTAAAATCTTCATCTAAAAAATTGTTTAATCTTCTTTTTGATTTACTATTTATATTTGTATCATAATTTGGTACTTTCATTATACAATTATGTTATATAATATGATAAGTGTTGTTTTCACACACATTTATAAAGATGAGTGTCATTTCAACAGATAAATAATGTAACATACATATATAATGGATATCAGTAGAGTGATAAAAATTGCTGATTTGAATATGACAGTTACAAAATAACTAAATGCTGAAGTTAAAAATGAAATTAAAAAATAAGGAATCAGGATGCGATATTGTAATGACTGATTATTTTAAAACATTACGAGAGCCACTGATTGAAAAACAGAAAAAACATGAGAAACAGGATAAATTAATTGAACAATTGAAGGACAATCAATTAGCACTGACACAAGGATTCAACAATATTATTGAATCGAACAGAGACATTAACATTACAAGAACTACCACAGATAGATTATGAACCAGAGGAAGAAAGAAAAAAGAAATACCACTTTTTAAACATTGAAAACCAATTTAATTAATCTGATAAAGATATTTTAGATAAATATGAATTGAAAAAACCAGGACAATTAAATTAACCGCTCAAAATTTGTTAGACGAAAAAAAAAGGGGGGCTGGCGAAGTAGGGATGGAATTGGGAGGAAATAAAAGAGGCAAAAGTGAAGATCTGAAAAAAATGTATGACAAGGAAATCGGTATTTTAAGGAAGTATAGAGAAACAAATAATGTATTATCTTCTTTCAAGTATAGAAAAGATGGTTCAGGTATTAAACAAACAAAAAGAAATGCTTACAAAATAAACAATCAATAGGGAGGTTTGTTAATTGATGTGCCTGAATTAATGAATAAAATGAAAATGAATGGTTTACATTCATGGAGCAGCGATCATATGATGGCATTTAACACTACCAAATGTAAGGTTTTGCGTATGTTGAAGAGAAGATCTCGTAGAAAGCCCCTCAACACATATCATCTTGGCGAGGAAGTATTATCTCACTCTCCTGAAACCTCTGATTTGGGCGTATCTGTCTCTGGTAACTGCACATGGAATAGTCATATCGAGCAGATGTGTGCGAAGGTGAATAGGGTACTTGGTCTAGTGAAGAAGCTGTGTGGGTGGGACATTCGTGATGTCCAGACGAGAAAACTGTTATATACAGCGCTTGTCAGGCCATTACTAGAATATTCATCAATTGTGTGGTCACCCTACTTAGTAAAACATCGTAGACTGATAGAGAATATTCAGAGGCGTGCCACTAAATTCATATTGAACTATCCTCCAAGAGAAGTCAGCTATACCAATAGATTAGACCAGCTTAACCTACTACCTCTTGATTTTTGTAGACAAATGCATGATTTAGTTCTCCTGTTTAAGTATAAAACTGGAACTGTTACTAGTAACTTTGGTTGTTTCATCCAAACTGCCACTCGGCACTATAGAACCCGTAATTTTCATCAAGCCAACTTTGACCTACTTTCTAGGCACAACCAGCAATACTATTGCAACAGCTATTTTCCTAGGACTGTTAAGTTGTGGAACAGCTTACCTAATATACTTAAGTCTAGCCAGGATCTTTTGTGGTTTAGAACCCATCTTAACAATCATTTCAGAGGTCTACTACAAATTTATAGTCTGCCATGATTTGCCAATTATCTTGTATACTTTTTTTTTCCTCCTTCTTAATCTATTGTGTAAGTTTAATTTATTCTACTATGTAAGTCTAGTTTCTATCTTTTTTAACCTAGGGGATACGTTTCAATTGGGGCTCTGCTCTGTTCATCTCCCCGGTCACGTCATAGTATTGTTATATTCATGTACATTTTTTCTTGTGACGAACCTTAATAAACTAAACTAAACTAAACTAAATTAAAGATCTCGAAAACAAAGGTACTTCTTGGCAAACAATAACATTCCCGCCAGGTATTTATGACTATGATGATATTAATCGATTTATTCATAAAAACATAGGTAAATTATATGGTACAGATAGTTATGGAATTGAGATTTTGTTTGATCTAACAACCTATAAGGTTTTTATAACACTTGATGAAAACTATTAGATTGACTTTAAAAACAGTGGAAATTTTAATATTCTGAAGTATCATTCCATATTACAGACGATGAAGAGCATCACACCGGCATTGCAAGGTCACAGGTTCAAACCCCATTGAAGTCCTGAATTTTTCAGGCTTCTCTACGCAATTGCTAAAATTGGGTTGATAACTGCGAGGGTCATAGCTTCACTTGATTTCATATCCACAGTTCAATATATGATTCATTTCACATATATTATTTCATCCGTTAAAATAAATAAAATCGTTTTTCTTTTAAATACAGTCAATTTTTAAAACATCACATAACCTACATTTTTGAATAAAAGTAAACAGCAAAATAATTATTAATTCATATTTATTATCTTGCATTGAACAGAACCTTTCTAATGCTTCTTTAAAGTATTTTCTTCTAACATCAAAGATAAAGGTTGTCTGTGGAGAGAATGAAACATTACATTGTACACTCCATCTTCAATAGTACATGTACACATATCAAGGATAATGTTTTGATTCTTAGTTTTTTCTTTTGTTAGTACAAAGTTTTCTCAATATTAATTTTAATGAATAATATTCATTATTATCTTCATTGAAATGTAATGGAAAAGAAAAAATATTGCTCATTCATTGCTAACTTCAATCTGTGACAAAAGTGTTGAGGCACTAACTTTTCACAATGAGTTTCTCACTCATTTCAGCACCCCTTTGTGACCGCCTCCTCCCCAATCAACTTTGCTGGTCAGTTGTGTCATAGACAGTTGACCTAGACAACATTCCTTGGGGGTGGAGGGGGTTTATATTGATGAAGGGGCAAATGCATGGTGATACACAAGAAAAAAGTTTGTTTTGCAACTAAAAGAATAATGTGAAGTGACTGAAGATTGTCGCAAATTTTAGAAGCAGGGAATTTAACTGAAGCTGTTTAATTCACAGAGTATGGCCATATTCTTTTCTTTCATGTTAATTAACATCATTTCTTAAAATTATAGATTGCTTTATATATACACAAAATTTTAACCAGTATTTAACCTTGGCACAGCAATAATAATTATGATTAAATTTTCAACCAGGGGAAAATGCATCTCAGGTATTAGCCATTATACCTACCTTTGACCTAACATGAAAAAAGAGTCCATCAAGTTTCGCTTTACCTTAATATTTTTTACAAGAAATCCATGTGTCCCAGAAGTGAATGGAAGTTGAGAAATTATTAAAGAGAACAATTATTATTCTATTTGCCCTCGTTGGACATGAGATTGGTTATACAATATAGCAAACTTGGCACCACAGCCGGCTAGATACCACTGTATATTCAACACATGCTCATGGAATAACTGCTAATTGTTATTAAATAATAATACATGTAACTTAACCCTTTCACCCTTAACAGTGACTTAGCCGATTTTACTCTTTAGTGGGGTGGCTATTAGGGAGTAAATGATTAACCCTTTCCTGCCCAAGGCATACCCCACTGACCAGTAAAATCGTCTGGTGTTAGCCACTGAGAGTAAAATCTGTAAATGGCACTCTTGGGCAGACGGAGAGGGTCTTAAAGGGACTTTCATGTGCACTTTTTCACAAAGATGATTATAAAATATTGATAACAAGTACATGTAATAATATTGAGGTGATCACAAAAATTGAATGTAATTTTAGACCGCACATGATTGTTTGATTTACCTTCTCACAATCTGTTGAGGCATTGTCAGATCCTCCATGTTTCTTTATGAAAGCATCAAATGCATTCTCATCTGGATATTTCTCACTGCCCATAAACACCACTGCAAAAAATTAAAACAACCACAACAACGGAATAAAAACATTTTCATTTGTATACTAGGTTTGAAATTCACCAGTCACATAAACTCTAAACTGATACATGTACTGCAAAGGCCATCGTTACTCTTTACATTTCAGTCATAGGATCATAGCTTCACTTGATTTCATATCCCCAGTCTAATAGTCCCAGTCCGATGATGATGACGATGACGATGACGATGATGAATTAATTATGCCATTATTTTGACAATCCACACCTAGCTGTATGTAGCCCAATGGTTGCCACCTGAATCCAAAATAATCAAGTTCAATGGCCCAGCTTCTGTCAAGTCTCCTGTAGCTGAGATGTACAAGTAATGGAAAGGTCATCAGCTTGACTCCTGTTAGGAGCAGCAAGCAGTAAGTTTGCACTTCACTCCAAGCCTCTTTTTCTACTCATCTCCATTTTTTACGAGACAGTGTGATGAGAGCCTGTTATTCATTTGGTTGAGGGCTATTGACTTCAATGGTTGCCACTATTTGCATCATGATGATGGTGATGACAATGATGATGTTGTTGTTGTTTGAGTGTAAAATATGGTTTCAAGGTGGAGAACAGTGATATCACCACAGGCCTGCAAAACTGGTTAATAATGATACAGCTAAGATCTTATGGGATGTTGAGACTGACAGAGGCACTGAACATAGATGCCCAGATGTATCAATGTGGTAGACAAGGTACCCTGCACGCATTGGCTGGATAACTAATGCAGCAATCACTCGAGATCATAATATTGAAAAGAAAGTATGAAAAGATGGACAACTACTCTGAGCTGAGAGTGGAGTTAGCAAGGCTGTGGAACAAGATAACAAAAGTTGAACTTGAACTTGCTGCAGATTGGCATAATGCAAAACAATTCTAAACAATTCTACAAAAGTTTGCATTACTGGGAAAAGCAAATGATTTATTCTGGTAAAGATGCTCTCTGTCTATGGTTATTTGACTTGATATTGAACTGCAGACAGAACATCTCTGGTCTTTTTGGCTGTGCAAAGAGAGGACAATAATCATGGTAACGATGAGCTCTATTTACGTGCCAATGGATTTAGCACTGGAGCACTAATTGGGGGCACCACAAATTACTGGTAATTGTAAGTCTGATTATTGAAATGTAACAAACAAATCATAGAATCAGAGACATACAGTACGGTCTTACATGCCAGGGGTTTTAATAACTCTTGAAACAGCTGTCCATGGTAGCCCATTGTAGACCCAGCGGTGCTATTCCGCTGGTTATTAACCAGCTTTTATTGAAACCCCTGCATGCACAATCAACAGGTGATCAATAGAACTAAATCCTATTCAATCTATATCCTTTACAAAACTTTCACAAGGCATCGCACAATTTCCTTCTTTAAAAAAGCTGGATCTCTGGATCCACAATCCATTCTTGAGCACAAAGAAAAATGCTGTGAACTCCAGGGACAAGCTTGCAGTATCTGATTGAAATTTCAACATCTCTTGCTACAAAGGTCCCTTTGTCAAGAATTTGACAACCATAGTGCTGAAAAAAAAAAAAAAAGAATCTGATCCCAGTGTGACATCATGGAATAATTATGCCCTGTACAGTCATGATTGGCAAGGTGCAATTGATGCTTCCTAAACTTCACTTCTGCCTCTCCTACAACAATCAGTTCCATTTCCTGTGGTTAATGTTCCTTTACCCGGACTGACTTGTGAAACATGCCCACTTTTTCTCCATGTATTTTCACTCAAGACACTAACAGTCGCCCCAGTGTCCAACAGCATACAAGTCACACTGTGATTCACAAGCCCTGTGATATTGATTCCAGAGTCTGATATGGCTGAGAGAACGTTATTATTTCTATGTCTGCTGTTAGTTACATCTGGGCCCAAAGTTTCCCCTAGGGCCACATCTGCCCGTCTCATGGGGACTGCCTGGCACTGGGCAGGCACTGAGTTCCATTTTCTGCCATTATCTGTGGCCAATCCCATACAAAATGACCTTGCTTGCAGCAAGCTTAACACATTGCACAATTTTGATGCCACACAGTCAGGGTTGTTTCAGCTTTCTTTTCCAACTCATGAACGAGTTCTTTAAGCTAAAGAATCTCACTGTAATCTAATCTTCTCACCATCTTCCAAAACACTGACTGCATTTAGACTTCTTTTTGTCAATAGGTGACAGAGCATGACACACTTGACAAGTGCTTTCCAACTGGTGGACAGCACAAACAGCTTCCACCAGTGATTTCAGTTGACCAAAAAACACTGTCCTTGGATATCATCACTGATTGTAGCCCGTTGAATAAACTGATCCCTTGCTAGTTCCACTTTGAATGAGCAGGCTGCCTCTGGATGAGCATTTTCCACCAATTCCATCATGCTAGATTGGCAAAACCATCAAAATCTTCCCTTGGTTTCGGGAACCTAGCTTACAACTGTAATTTGTAATCTTCCTTTGTCTTTCCTTAATCGAATCTCTGCACAAAAATTAACGAGCCATGAATTCTTCAAAGGGCAATGACTTTAATTGGGAGTTTAAAGCTTTTATATGCCAGGCTATCCAACAATGTGAGCAAAATTAATAAGCTCAATGATTTGAAGGTTTGATGTTTATGAGCTTCACATACTGGAGGAATTGCGAAAGCCGAGCCCATGTTTTGAAGCTTTGACCAACTGAGTAAACACATGGAACTCATACATTATGTTCCTCCAAATTTCACCCTCGGCAGACACCACCATGCTTTCTTTTAGAGCCTGAGGTAGGGTATTCACCAGCTGCTGGATCTCCACTTTTCTCTCATGTGGTTCACTCGACTTGTTGACAATTTCTTTGTACTTGTTTTCAAAGATCCAAAGATCCTTCAAAGATCTTAAAAATAAGCTTATCACTAAGGATCTTAAGTGGTCCTTGAAGATCTTTAAGGATCCTCAAAGATCCTGTGAGGTTTTTCACCAAGGTACACAACACACATCAAAATAAATTGATTTTCCTGGAGAGGGTTAAAACCAGAGAACCTGCAGTGCTGGAGCAAAACCTCTCAGAGCAGAGTAGAGAGCCAACAAACTGAGGCCAGCTATGACTCTGAGTCTAGAAAACAAACCAGGGATACACTAGGCAGCATATGCAATGACCATGACAACAGCTACTTGTATGGGGACCTACGTTGTAATTCCAAAATACAAGTTAGCATAAGTGGCATCACCACAGAACTATTCCAAGTTGTTCAGCATTTAAAATGCATGGTAACTGTTGAGGGATTAAGCTGGCCAGAGTATGAATGGGTTGGAAGTGTAGAAAGCAAAGTGAAAATTCGTTGTCATGCGCTCACATCCTCCACAGAACCTTAAATTTGATCATTTGACATTATTTAGGAGTTGATGGCAAAGGAATGTACCAAAATGTAGAATGCACATGCAGGACTTGCAGGGCTATTGTTTTCACTAACAGCAAGGCATGCAGTGCAAATGTTTTGTGCTCTTCTCATTGCTGTCTGCGGCGTCATTTGGTACGGGTGGAAGGCATGTCCTCTCTCCACTATGCCAACTATGCACCTCAAATGCACCAACCTCGACTTAGAGCTCAGGGTTGTTCTCTTGACGGCCCCTTGTCATTGCAAGAAAGAGACCACAGTTGCAGTTGGCATGGTCACATGACATTATGGTTAAAATTGCTTACAGGCACCCCACCAGCAATAAGAAAAACAATAAATTGTTACCATGACTAAGAATTACAGTGTACATGCAACAGTTTATGAGGCTCTTACTGTGCTCTAAGAAATGCGCCAGGCCAGGAATATCATCTGGATCAGAAAAGCTCCCAGCAGCAATGCACAGAGCAGCAGCTGACTAACAAATGACAAAGAAATGATATTTTGAAAATTTAAGATAATTATTGCTCAACAAACTGACTGCATAAAAGTGCTCCCAAACCCAATATTTTCAAAGCCTTCAGAAAGTTCTATCCTTTGTGATCACAATGAGGAAAAAATATGTTACAAAATGTTTTTCCTTGATTTCCTGTGAATTTTTAAAATTCTGAAAATATGCACCACTTTGGTTCACCACTGAGATGGGTTTTGAGATGGCTGGCTACCGGTTTGGTCTGTGACGTTGGCAGCAACTTACCAAGAATCCACTTGCGTCTTCTATAAACCTTTCCTCCAACATTAGCTTGATATTTCCTTTTGCTTTTTTTCATATTTTTTAAAACAGTTTTCATAAGCCATCAGTTCATAGGTATAAGCCAAGTCAGCTGTCCAGACTTTCTTCGCTTTTAATTAAGGTGGGCACCTACAAGCAGACATGTTCTAGGGAAATGTCGCTGCAACATGTACCAGGGACAAAATCATGTTAAGTTCACACTGAGGGGACACGTTGCAGGGATTTGTAGCAGGGACATGTAGCAGGGACCAAATCGCAAAGTTTGCACACTTGTGAAAAGGTTGGGGGCATGTTTCAGGGACATCCCCTCGTGTGCACTGACACTTTTGCACTCATGCAACATGAATTTTTTGCAAAATTTGTACACACGACATGTCGCATGCTGTGACAGTCGTTGAGTTATGTTTAGACGGGTCCTGGGACTAGCCAGTTTGCTTCAGTCCACCTAGTTTTTTCCCCAGGACCAGGACAGTTGACCTAAGGAATTTATAATTCAGTTTCCCACGCTTCGGCGGTATCTTTTTTTTAATGTTGTTATTATGTTATGTGGTTTGTCGCCTCATGTTTTTTCGTTAGTCATTCGGGACCTTCTGTGTAAGTATTAATACTGTGTATTATTTTGCAAAGTTTTCATTTAGTCTTTCGTTATTTATCGTATCGTTTATTATTTTTAGTTTTTCACCATTAAATGAAACAGCATGGTTGACACTTCGTTGAGAACGCGACACATGCAGTTCAACAACTTCATGGGAAATGTAGGAGCAACAGAAATTTGCATGTGATGCCATGATCATCGTGTGCATGGTTGTGCAACATGTCCCTGCAACAACAACAACTGATGTTTGAGCCAATCAGAGGCACGATCCAGCCTGCTTTGTAGTCGTGCACAAGGAAAAAATGGCAGCCATTCACAGGAGAGTGCGTGGTCTCTCTAGTTATTGGAATCAGGTTATCAATGGTGCCACCGCTTTCTTTGTTTTCACCTTGTCACATTGTGTTGTCTTTCAGGCACTCACGACATAAGATTGCATTTTCCTTGAAATGAGAAATTAGCATACAGGCCAGCTTCATCGGTAGGATCACTCAACTGGTGCTCATCGATTGATTCATCACCAACGGCTGCCATCTTCTTTCCACATCAAAGTGACCAACACACTGTGGTCTTTATTTCTGAAACTCTAGCAATAACCACCGTTGTTTCATATGAGGGGACAGGTCCCTGCAACATTTACCACGGACATGTCCCAGCTAAACTTGTGTGTGTGTGCGTGTGTGCAAGTAGTAATTCTTCCCCTGCTACACATCCCAGATACGACCCTAATGTGTACTGTTTATAATATGTCACTACTACACCTTGCAGCAACATGTCCACATGACATGTCCCCTCGAGTAGGCCACCTTTAGCATCACTTGTAAATCCTGAAGTCGCAATCTTCTTCAGTGTCATACTCAAGGAGAAAACTCGTCAGACTCTTCAGATTTAATTGAATAATCTACTCGGTGTTGCCTCATCACATTTTCATTTGATTTATTTGTACGATTTTGTACAGGAGGATGAGGATTAATTAATTAATGAAAACGATTGTGTAACGCTAGAAATTTCATCTGAACCAGAGCTGATCACACGATCATCTCAAAAAGCTGCTCCCACCAACATCACAAATAAATTCAATCTCATTCCCTGGCTCTCTCTTATCCTTCCTTCTCATCGAGAAAGAGACCCTGGTTGTGGGTCACATGTCTGCCTGTGACAAACTGCTCCCTTGTCTAGGTAGACAATTTTTTGTCCTTATCAGAAAGCAAACAGGGATTTTAAACGCAGACAAGGTTGGCAAGGTTGCCAGAACTGCTATAGTTTAAAGCCATTTTCACTTGTGTGGAAATCGAAAGTTATTCACTTCAGTTCACGTACCATTCTCTGTATTTTATGTAAACAGATGAGCGTTATCTATCACTGTGGTCACCATAGAGAAAACGTAAACACAAAGAAAGCTCTTGCTTTCACCAGGCACCATTTATTCAAATTTGACACTGTTTTGTTGCAGAAAAGGACACGGTTTTTCAATCAAAATTGGTAGTCTTGGGTATCTTTCAGAAAAGCTCGATAAAAAACATCCAAACCTACCTTTCAATTCAAACACAATCACAACATGTCTTGCTTCTCTGTACCTGCATGTTTAGCTAGTCTATTGGTATCTTAAAACCATGCATTGAAATATGTCTATTTTTTGTCACCTAAGTTTGATGTTCTGCTCTTCAGTAATGATCCGAATGATCTTCTGCCGACACTGGACTCCTGCTTGCTTACTTATCTGGCATCGCTTCAGTCAGGCAGGGTATCACTGGCGTTCCAAATGACAAGGCTACTGCTCTATTTTAGTGGTGAATATGTGAATTTCCACCAAGCCAAAACTGCAAGTGTGATGTAGAAAACCTTTTTTCACAAGCCTCTTGTTAGGAATATTGTGTACCTGTAAACATGTCTTATGTGCCTGTCAAGGTGTTCTCCACATCATGGGATTGGCAGACATGTGCTTGCAGAATGTAGTTTTGGTCTGGACAGAAGTGGATTAAATGTTGTTGAGTTTTTTTATCGAATTGTGAGGCTGCAGTTCTTCTTACAGTGACCTAATATATATGTTGCAGTGAACTTTTTTTAGGTAATTTTTAACTAGGTAATTTTTTCACTGCTATGGTCTTAATCAACTGTTTGAAAAAAGATTTTGCTTACTTTTCTTTCTCTTTTTTGCCACTTTACCATCTTTTTCCTGTCTGTTCCCTTATTTCTATCTTGTACCATTATTTTGAACCCAACTCGCCAGGAAAGGCGAAATTTACCTTTCACCCACTGTGGTTTCAACCAGCTATCTCCAGATTAAGAGTCTGCCTTCATATCCAGTATACTATACAGGACAACTTGCAAATTCCCTAATATTAGTTGAATTTATTCCTATTTTAGTCCCAGCACCAATGTTAAGGAGATGAGAATGTCACAAAAACGTAAACTGTCAGCTTTAATACGGCCCTGACTAAAGATGGCCGTTCATAACACAACACAACACAGAAACATGCGCGCGCATATACAATACACATTGCCGCAGGCACTGCCTGCTGGCGCAGACTCAACTCAACCAAAACTTAAACTAATTTACTTTAGTCAGAAAAAATACCTGGTTAATAAAAAATTACCTAAAATTAAAAATTACCTGCAACATATATATTTAGCCAAGCTCCACAATTACTTTATTTAATAGGATTTATTTAAGCTACCAAATTTCTTACCAAGCACCCAAAAAATTAAGCCTCTTATTGGTTTAGGTGTCACTAAGTTAACCTGGCTTGAGCCTGCAGTCCAATCAAAAACCAGTCAGCGGTAAACTTAAACAACAACAACAACAACAACAACAAAAAAACGGCTGACCTTGATGAGCTCTGAACCTGAGCTTGCGATATGGTCATGTGATACTGGTCAGCGGATACCTTGTTCTGGCAGGTGTCAATTGACCATAACATGGATGTCCAACATCAAAGATATATGCTGTAAACTAGCTGGAGTATGGCTGCCATGTTGGGCACATGTATATAAGTATTGATTGTTACTATTACTATTAGAACATTATTAATTATTGGGCAACTTTGTCATCGTCATTGTTGTTGTGCGTACACACACACGAGCAATACTGCTGGCCACGATTACCATGAGAAAAGCAACTCATGGGTTTCTATCAGTACAGTGCTCCACTTGGCAGCCCTTTGGGCCACAGGAGCTCTGCTAAAAACCATTCAACCTTTTCAAACACCCTTGTTGTACAAACTCCGTGGCTGAGTTACCTGATCTTCCTAAGAAAGCAACCACCACACACACTTTACCACCCTTCCCTGACAGCAATTTTTTGTTGGCTCCCAGATTTTGGGAGCCACGTGACCAGACACACCCAGGGTCTCTTTCTCAACTTCAAGGGAGGAAAAGAGAGAGAGCCTGGGAACAAGGTTGAAATAAATTAGGTTTCAGACCTACTTTTATGCAGCCATGAACCAAAACAATGCAACTTTAAACATTGATACATGCAGATTCTCAATTTTTTTTACTCAGTTCTTTTTATTAATCTTCACCAAATGATACATTTATTTTGAAAATAGATAGGAAAAAAAATTGGGTTTGGGGGCACTTTAAAATGCATGCCAAAATTATATTGCTCAATGTTGACATCACACTGAAAGAAAAAACTTAATGATGTAACTTTTGTGTACATGGTCAACCAAGCAACATACGGTCACTTGAAGCAACATGTCATTCAGTGCCAAGTCCTCTTCTAAGAACATGATTCAAATCAAAACAGTGCCAGAGAAGTGTTAGCTTGTTCATATACCAGTACAATAAGAACAAAGTGATCTGTGAACTTTCATTTAGTCCTCTCCCCCCTCCCCAAATGCCAATAAGGATTCAAAAGACGATTGCAGTTTCATGATTATACCATCAATTTACAGCAGTTTTCTTAAGTTGACTAAGGGTTAATGCTTGAAACTTCAGCTTCAGAGTCTGTTTTTGTAAATGATGGTCAAAATACAATGCAGTTCAGTTCCATCGACAGTTTAATGTTAATTTTCTTTAGAAACCCACCACTTGACCCAATTTACTTACCAGTTTGGTATCTATTATTTTCCTTGATCTTTCAGCACTGCTGTGTTGTTCCCTACCAGAAACCCCTATCATTCCATCACTGTTATCACCATAACCATTGCATTCAATATCATCACCATCATCGTCGTCGTTGTCATCATCTTCATCTTCAGTTTCATCAGGTTCCATGCCATCTTGACTACAGGCGTCCTCCTCATCATCAGTTACTGACAAATCGCTGTTCTTGCAAGCATGTGCAGAATGAGTGACTGAATGTACATCAGAAATTAACAATGCTGTGAATCCATTCTCTAAACGGATAACCCTAAATTGAAAAGAAAACAACAACAAGTCATGGATAATGTAAACTGTACTTTACTAAAAAGGACCAACCCTGGCAAAACGATCCAAAACCACCCAAAACTACCAACATAGAATGACCCAAAACTACCCAAAATGACCTAAAACCACCAAGAGACCACCAAAGACCACCAACAAAATGATACAAAACTGCCTACAACAACTAAATGATTATAAATGATTGTATTCTGCTTGCCTGTTTATTTTATGCACACAGTCTTAATTAGCAACAAGATTCAGCTTACTTTTGTAAGATCTCAATAGGAAACTTTAAACTAGCTTGGACCTTTGTGGTGATCGCACATTGGGTTGCCTGTGTAACCCATGCTTGTAATACATGTAGAGTGTGAAATACAATATGGCGGACTGAAACGTGTGTGTTGTTTCATGAGACATAATCCGCTCCCATCGAGGACTAGTCTGGCGTGCAGACATTACATTGGCGACGAGGATCAAGTTAACGAGATTTTCAGGCGATATGGAGGGACAAAATATCCAACCAATGGATATTTCGGGATCAAAATCGGAATTGAGCGAGCGATGGCGTGTTTGGCTGCGAGGATTCACATATTTCGCCGAAGGGAAAGCAAACCTACAAAATCCTGCAAGAAAGAGAAACGAATTACTTTATCGGGCCGGTTCTGGAGTGCAGGACATTTTTGAGAATCTTACAGTGGTTCCCCTGGAAGGTCAAGCCGATGACGTTTATCAACAAACCGTT
>BLFK01000076.1:335964-369336 GCA_014634185.1 Astreopora myriophthalma | reverse complement strand
CCCACCTCTTTCTGAGCGTCGTGCGGACTCGTGTGGTCGCTTTATTCGCAAGATCACTGAAGATAACGTTCTTCACGCGTGTATATACAGCCGGTTGCGTGCAACACCTGTCACCACGACGCTCAGTTTGAGGTCGGGAGCCACTCACAGGCCAATGCCCGTTAAAACGGATAGATTCAAAAACTTTGTCACAGTAAAGTATGCTTAATGCGTGTATGTGTGTAAATGTAAATGTGTATTAAGATATTTTCATGTGCTTGATTACGCCAATAATTCAATGTATATGCTTATAGATTGCAAGTGGCGGTAATAAACAATTTATTCTTCTTATTCTTATTCTAGTCGATTAAACGCCGCAGCATTTATTAAATTTGGAGTGTGTCTGATGCGGCGTTTATTCGAGGGCGGCGTTTATTTCAAGATCATAATTCTAAGGGCCACCATTTTAGACTTTATTACATTGTAATAAAAAGGAATTTGTTTTTTGTCCACGCTTTAAGGTCGTGTACTTCTTTCATGTTTAGTTATGACACGTTCTACTTTAAAACTATTTAAAATATAAAAGTGAAATGGTTTGGTATTTCATTGGTGTTTCTCGTGAAAAATATTTCACTCGTTCGCTGCACTCACTCATGAAATATTTTTCAACACTCGAAGAGAAATGTCATATCTCCGCGCGGCCATGTAATATCCTCTATGAGATACTACCATCTGTAACAACAGCTTCACTTACACTGTAACAATTAACATTTTCTCGTTTTTGTTATGTTCTTGCTATTGTTAATAATATTATGTCTTTACATTTCTTATGGCATGTTTCACACTGGTGAAGGTGTTGTTAACCACTGAGGGGCGAGGGGCACATCACACTATTTGTTGTGGTCTAAGATATCGTGCAAGTGGAACGGTATAATTATTCCTTTTTTTTTTTCAGAACTTGCTTGCCCTGAATCCCAAGATAAAACCACATGCAAGCCTGGTTTCAACATTGGCAACAAAATCAAATAGAAAACACTGGAAGAGAAATCAGGAAAAGGGATGTTCTGTAAGTGATTTGTTGCTTGAAGCTATAAGAAAAGTTATGTGGCTGTAAAAATTAATCTACCAGTTGACGAGGCAAATATCAAACCAAGTTGCTTCCTTCGTTTCATACAATCGTGCACATGACTTTTTGCAGGACTTTTTATACATCATGCTCAAGCCTGGCTTTCTTGCAAACTTTGCAAGTTATTTTTTTCTTGTTGTGTGATTTTCATTGAGGATTCCCTTAACCCCACACTCCCTGTCCCAAGGATGGGGGTAAGTATCATGTCAGGTACATGTAAGTCTGTCCACTGGAGTTCCATTATGACAGTACCTGTTAGCGGCTGCTGCTGGGGTGTGTAGGGCTACCATGTATACCTCCCTGCCGGGACGATTGGAGTTTTCTCGATGTTATCGCTATCGTTGTGGAATGTTTCTCATCACTGAACAGTTTCCAGGGCCGCCTACTATTTCCTATCAGCCTTCTACCATAAAATTAATGATGCTTAATGCCCTTTTTTAAAATCGGAAATCAGCTAAAAGAGAGTCTAGGGTATAGGCTACCTGTAGACTCTTGTTATAAGTGGGCTGTGGATTGATTGACTGACTTCTTACGTGTAAATTAATTTGTTTGCACTGCAGAATTGTGAAAGTCTTTCTAACAACTTTGATGATGTCAAGCACACAACACTTAGTGAAAGAGCAGCTCTCCGGGAGGCTGCAAGGTACTTAGTTTAAGTCAATATTGGCAAAAATATTGATTACACTAGATGATAGTCAGTGAATATAATGAAGTTAAATGCAATTTAACCTAGTTAACAACAAAGGGATGCTGGTTTTTTGCGTGTTCAGGTTCACAATGGAGCGTTTGCTTAGTGGTCAGCGGTTCATTCGTACATGCACAGGCTCACGTAGGTCATGCAGTCTGTGTAGCAGCCATTTGGAGCTACCTTAGAGTGTTGCGCAGCCTTCATTTTTAGCGTTTCTCAGCGTTAGCGTTTTTTCTCCTATTTTTCTGCTTTCCTCCCTCTACCCTCCCTCTTTTCCACTGTTATCACAGTGTGACGGGTGCCTGGATGTCTGTGTGGGGGCTCATGGCTGGGTTGTGGGGATTGCCAGCCATGGGAGCGTTTTACTGTCTAGGGGCTGGCTGATCACAGTGGAGGCCCCTGGACATCCCAGGCACCCACCTTCCACTCAGCTCGATGCAGTTGTTGACATTAAATATACCTATTAATAATTATTCATGGATATACACTGTATCATGTGCGCAAGTAAATTAATGTTAAAAATTATCATCGCAGTGAAGTAGATGTAGGTAAACGATACAGTTACAAAGGAGCCTGAAAAAGGCAAGGTTAGTACAGGTACAGGGCAACCAGAGTACTAGTATGCATTGTGATTGACAGATTTTGATCCACTTTTTGTGGTTTCTGTTTTAAATGGTCTGTCAACTGTTGCTGTGAATAGGATTGACTACAACTTAAAAACGCATTCATGTGTGTTAGATTTTTGAGTCTTAGAATTCAAATCTTATTGAAAGATGCAGTAAGAGTAGTGCAGATTAAATATTCAATTAACCCATTGACCCCCACATGTTTTGATAGTTTTTGCATCAATTAAATTTTGTCGAGAACGGAAAAATTCATCTAAATGTGCAGTAGATAAAGAAATATTGTGGGCTCTTAGATTAACTTCATTTCACACTGGCAAAGATTCTCCGAAGTAAACAACTAATGTTACCTATTAATCATTGGCCAAGAAACACACTTGAATGCAAAAATTGCTAAAATTCTCACCATCTTGATCAAAACTGCTTGCATATCAAATTTCAACCTGCTTATGCACATTAGTTAAACCACATAATGTTTGATGGCTTCCTGAACATAATTACGTTGTATAAATTGACAACAACAGAAAAATCATCAAAAAGGTTTTTCAGCCAAAAACGTTATTTAAACAAACAATACTATTTCTACTGGAGGCCAAAAAATTCCATTTTCTTGTGTGCATGCAAATGCACATGTGATTTTTGAAGACACTCTATCTTTGTTCGAAGTGATCACTTGCAGTAAATATGGGACACATCTGAGATGCGAACAAGGAAGTTACAGGATTTGGGTTCAAATTATCACTTAAACTGTTGGTAAAAAGCAAATCAAAATTTCAAAACATTTACCGTGCCGTCCATTTGAAGCCTGTGGTTTTGGTTTTAATTTTTGAACCATATTTAGGACGGATCCATGCGCAGTGCCATTTCATATCTTTTGTTCAGTTCCATGCGACAGGTGAAAAACTATCCTTTCCCCTGTCCCGAAAACCCCTAAAAACATGCACGGAAGACAGGTTCTAATTGGTTTATCTTTCTCCTAGCCATTGTGACGTTTAGAGGACAAAAGAACACTTAGTAGCGGAGGGAGGAGGTTTCATGTTGCCCTCGCAAAGCATGCGCACGACATGGGTGGTTGGGGACGGTATAGGTGTTAAAGGTTAATCTTCATGCATGGTGATTATTTGATAGGTGCCTCAAATGTGCTGATGCACCATGCCAAAAGAGCTGTCCCACACAGTTAGACATCAAGTCATTTATCACCAGTATTGCTAACAAGGTATTGGCACAGTAGGCTTAGGTACATTGTATTAAATGTCAGATGGTCATTTACGTATATATTTTGCTTGAAAGAACACAGGTCAAGAACAATGGGCTTGTCTTTGTTGATTGTTTGATTTTGAATTATGAATAATTAGGGTTTGGAAATGAAGGTAATAATTTGCAAATCAAACTAGGTTTAAAACCATTTTAATCTGAGTTTAATTTTGGACCACAACATATGTGATCTTTCTATAAAATCCTGTGAATAATCAGGGAAATTACAAGGTATCTACCAAACTATGAAGATTCCTAGTTTCCTATACAAGGGCATTCAATTATCTATCGTAATGAAAGTGAACATTCACGTCACTGAACCAGGCTGGCTACACTAGCCTGGTCCAGTGACGTGTATGTTCATTTTCATTACATTAGATAATTGGATGCCGTTGTATAGGAAACTAGGAATGGTGTTACAGCATGTATGTGTTGTCCACCGCATAACACTGACATTAATTGTGCAAATCATGTAATGCTGTTTTTCACTAAACAGAACTTTTATGGAGCTGCTAAAACCATCTTCAGTGACAATCCTGTTGGTTTAACGTGTGGCATGGTCTGTCCCACCAGCGACCTTTGTGTGGGTGGTTGTAATCTGTATGCCTCAGAGGAGGGGCCTATTAACATTGGTGGCCTACAGCAGTTTGCTACGGAGGTAACATGTATAGATCCATTTAGCCAAATTGTATTTCTAGTATAGGCTTTGCCCATGGAACATGTAACCCACTCAATAAATACTGTGTGCATTATGATTCAATAATTACATGTATGGACTTCAGGCTCTGGGAATCGAGTCACCTCAATTCACCTCATACTTTTGTGCCTTCTGGAAGAGTTTTTCTGTTCAGGTAAAGTCGCTGTAGGTTTCATTTTTTCATCACAATTTTATCTAACAAATTGCCTTGTCATATTTGCTAGGTCTTCAAGAGTATGAGGATTAGTCAAATACGTGATCCATCATTACCACCTGTAGATCAACTTGCTGAAAGCTACCACACCAAGGTAGAGCTAAGTTGCCAGTGATCATAAATCTGTGAGATGAAAATTGTCTTGAAGTTTGAACCCTCATTATTCAACAGTTACACTACAAGTTGGAGTTTTTTTTAGTGAATAGATAGTCAGCGAAGTGCATAGTGCCAAGTTGACTATTTGACTCAGAAAATAAGAATGAGTTGTCCATTTTTATTAGTAGAAAGTGATGCACTCATATACTTCACATTCATGCCAATTTTTATTGTTTTTAAGGCTCAAGAAGAAGTTGGTATTGAGTTTTTTTTGTTCAGAAAGCTGGTTTTTCTGCCACTCAGCCAATCAGATTACAAAAATTACAAAATAATTCTGCGGTAGTTAGTACACAAGGTCATCACAGATTACAGTGTGTACTTGTCAAGAGGTTGTAAAGTGTATGTGTTGTATTGGTTTAAATTTTTCTTTTTTCCTGGTTCAAAATTTAACCGGTTTAAACCAGTTTAACTTTTACTTCCCATTTTTCCAGTTTATGGTATTATTGTAAGACAACATTTGGCAAATAACCGTTTATCTTTGTTATTTTGAAGTCCCAAGGGAAAGAGAAAATAGTTCAAAATAGTGGGGGTTTGAAATAACCTGTTCAGCATTAGATACACCGATGCTGGTGTGGTTTTATTGTGATTTCAAAATATTGTTCATTCATTCTTGTCTGGGGACATTGTCCAAAGCATTTCAGAGTTTTTTCTTCAACAAAAATGTAAACTTCAAATGAAGCTATGATCGTAAACTTAACAAACTGTCTTAAGGAGTGCAAAAGTGATAGCAGCAATCTACAGGTAAATACATTATCAGCTGAAAGTCCTTTGGAAACAAAAAAACCGTCAATTGTTTCTTGCTTTTGAGATTTCCAAATAATTTTCTCGATAATGAAGGGGAGCTGGCCCATATGGCGGCGGATCTTGTCAGGTCCTTGAGTAGCCAGCCAACAGATCAAACAAATCAAAGAGACGATGGTATCTAATGCCTCATGGATATGCATCCTTGTTGATCTCTCTGGACCTTATTCATCCCCTGCTGGTCCATCATCATCTCCATCAATTCCCATCGCACTCCCCTCCCCGAATTCAGCAAGTATTTCTTCATCATTTAATGAACTGATGTCCCATGTCACCACGTCATCATCTGCATCTACCATGTCTGCAGCTCTTAGTCCTTCTAGTGCAAGCTCAGGACTTTTTTTCTCATAAGATGTTAAAATCGTCCACCAGAATTTTAAATGGCTCATCATCATTCAAGGCTCTCGGCTGTTCATTGCTCCCAATGCCATTTTTCCTGAAGCAACTACGTATCATCTCCTGTGTCTCCTGTGTGCCAAGCCTCGGTAAGGAGGGCCATAACATCTATGATGGTGATGGTTAGCTGTGGCTTGTGGTTGTCAATGCCATCAGTGAATTTGCAAACACAGCCTTCCTTATAATAAGCTTTGGCTGCACATATAATACCTGCATCCATGCGATTTCAATCGCAAACAAGAGGCTATGGGTAGCCTATATTCTGGCCAGATTTACGGTTCAGAGGAAATGAGGTGAAAACATAATTTCCGCATTTTTGTCGCAAAATTTTCGTTTTCTTTAAACATGGAGAGTTGCATGTACCACATGAGTTGAAGAATTCCAACTGAATGTCGTATTGGCAACCAATGTAATAAGTGCAACTTGTTGCGCAATGATTGGTGTTTCATGTGGTAAGATGATCTTGCACTGTTGTATAGTTAATTGTATAGTTAAATGTAGTTCATATCATCAAGGGAAGTTTTCACTTTGAGGATACGTTGTAGTGTGTATCGCTCTTCAAAACAAAAACTGTTTTTCAATAAAACAGTCTGTTACAAACACAGCATATGTAAAATGGACCATTCTTCAATTGCGGCCAATTTCCATTGAACCAACTGCGCTAAAATTACGGGCTGAACATCCCCTTGCTATCTGGCAAAAATTAGGGCAATCCTATGAAAAGAAGCAAAACAAAACAAACAAAAAAACCCCCCTGTATTTGCGTATTTTCTTGCTCCTGTGCCTAACACCTGCATCCATCCTAACACCTGACAAAAATTAGGGCAATCCAAAGAAAAGAAGCAAAGAAGCAGGTGCATTATCAGAGATCAATTTCTGCAGAATCAGTTTGGTATCAACTGAATCAAGAGACAGGGTTCCACCTTTTTCCAAGTTTACTGCATCATAGATTTGGAAATTTGTCTGTTTGGAAATCAGTCTATTTGAAAAATCATTTATTGTGAGATGTTCAGAATCTGCCTGTAATTTTTGCAAATATGCATTACCATGGTCACAGATTACATTCAGTGTGGGTTGTGTCCAGTAGCCAAAAAAAAAACAGTGAAAAACAAACACTATAAAATGATATAGCACAACGGTGTTTTAAAATCTGAGAACTTCTTTGAACATTATTGTCGATACTATTAATTATTATTTTTTTCTTCACAAGTTTAGTTTGCGTGAAGGAAAAAGTTTGTTTCATAAATGGGTAACTTTTAGCTTTAAGTACCATTTTGAACGGGCTTTCCACATACGTTGGTGGAACTCAAAATGTTGTATGGTTATTGAAGTGTGCATGCACTAGCTATTATTTCTTTAACGCTTTCCTGCCTAAGGGGTACCCCAGTGATGAGTAAAACTGTCTGGCGTTAACCAGAGTAAAGCCAGTATTAGCCAGAGTAAGTGGGACTGGGGGCATTAAAGGGTTAACTGTCAATTTGACCACGTCCATTTTCTGAATTGTCTCTGATATTAATTACTTGATTACAACAACTTCAATCCCTTCCGAAGCATGGCAAGATAAAATTAATTCCTATTGTATAGGTATTGTTCGTTATAATTATTTCAAGCTGTACTGCAGAAGCCACATGCATGCATTTTTTAAGGAAGTGCAACTGCTGCTTTCAGGTGGCACTTGTTGGTTGTGGTCCAGCTTCAATCAGTTGTGCATCATTTCTGGCTCGTCTGGGTTACACAAACTTGACAATATTTGAAAAGGAAAATTACATTGGTGGCTTAAGGTGAGACAGCCCACAAGTAAAAAATAATAATTATTATGTACTATATCTATTGTAGTTCAAAATGACCAATGTGGCCAGGATTCGATTCCCAGACTTGGCTCTATACGTGGGTTCAGTTTGTTGTTGGTTCTCTGCTCCGAGAGGTTATCTTCTGGGCACTCTGGTTTTCCCCTCTTCTTAAAAAAAAAACACATTCCTATATTTCAAGTTGATCTTATTCAGTGTTGCAATTAAGGGTGCATTTTATTTTTGGACTGTTCTGTCTATTCCTATTCTGGTTTAGGATTAATGGAATAACATGAACAAGGTTTTCCAAACAAACATGTATTCTGAAAATGGAGTGGTTCTTGCAGAGGTGACCTGAGAACTAACACTGTGTCTTGGAATAGTCTGGACATAACTAAGAGTAACATTTGGCAGCCGCGCATGATTTGGGTGCCAAAATAATCCCCCCAAAATGTGTATTCCGAGTAAACCATATTCTGTTTATTCGGCCAATAGCAGAATGAACTGAATACTATTGCGTACATTCCAAAAACAGAGTAACGCATAAACCAACTATTCCATCTATCCTTATTCTGGAATAGTCCCAAAAAAATGCACCCTATGTTTTTTGAGGCAGGGTGCCAACAGGGAATCTGAAGGGGTCAGTCAAGCTGGGATCAATACCACTGTGTGTCTATACATTTTTCTGAAGTCTACCACTTAATTTGTCATGCGTCGGGTTCAGCTTTGTCGGCTTTTTGACCTGAGACCCATCTCTTATCTGGAACACTGATTCAGTACACTTCTAATAGCAACTTAGTGGAGGTGCCACTAAGTTATAATTTTTTGGAACCACACATTACCTGTGTTACTGTACCTGATAGCTGTTGTATAATGAAATCCACCTGTGAGAACAATATTGTGTGAAATAGTGTTGCATTTACGTTTTACTTAGCGGGTTTGAGAGCAGCACATTTGTAACAGTGAGGATAGTTGTTACATAATCAGCATAGGCATGCTTAGGTCTATCATTTCATTCTGTCACCTTGTTAGGTGTTGTCGAAGCATAGCTTAGAGTGTTGCTCATTAGTCTGCATTGTCCTAAAACCGTAATTTATGCAGAGACGCTTTTAGAACCTTCTAGATTTACATAGGTATAAAAAACGTGTGAGCTTCGCTGGATTTTTTACTCTTTTTTTTGGTTAGTGTGTGTTCAAGGAATAAAGTCATTTTGCCAACCAGAGTAGTTAACAATAGTGTTGTAAGCTTTAGAGTGCATATGTGTGTCCCTTAGACAGAGCTCTGAATGACAGTGACTTATATTGTTGGATGAAATAGAAACATTCTTTGCAGCTGTTTACAATATGTAATTTTGTTTTGGTGTGTGTGTTTCTCTCAATAGCTCCTCCGAGATTCCACAGTATAGACTTCCCTATGATGCGGTCAGTTTTGAAGTGGAATTAATGAAGGACCTTGGAGTTAAGGTAGCAGCCAGTGCTCATTTCCAGCATTTCTTTGATTGAACTAGTTTTAAGGGGCTACAGGTAGCCTATACTCTGGCTTATTTCCAATCCAAAGTTCACGAACTGTTGGCATTTCCCTTACAAAAGAAACATTTCAAGTGTAAAGCCCATAAACAAGTAATTTATTATTCTTTGTATATTGAAGAAGACTTACCAAATCTGATTAGCAAAGATGGTGTCACATGAAGCAATCTACTGCTTGATTTCACGAGTTCTGCAGGTCAAATTCAAAAATTAAAAAAATATGTGATCAATAAATAAACAAATAAATAAATTCAAAAGTGAATTCATAAAAAGTCTTACACATGCGCAGGACAATTGTGACCTCTCATGCAAAACGTACACCAAAGGATATCCGTTTGAATGGCAAAACGCACCGCTACTGAATGGATGATAAATGGATATCCAGGCTGTTTGAAAGGGCTATTGTTGAATGGCTGAACAGCTAAAGAAAAAAGTATGGCTGAACAGCTGTGGAAAAAATTGTGAAGGGCATGGGAAAAAATTAATTGACTTAAGGTGAATGGCTGGATGGCCGTAGAAGAAGTTTGAATGGCTCACCATAAACAGCTACAGAAAACGTGTAAAGGTTGTGTCCTACTTATATGCTATCAATACAAAATTAATTTTAAAAGGATGGCAACAAAATGCCTGCAGAAGAATATTTCTAGTCATCAAAAGACAAAGTGATCAAAAGTTCTGGATAACATTCAGATCACATGAAGATCATTAAGTCGCGAGACATTAAATTTCATGTTTTCACTTGAGAGGTGACAATTGTGACCTAAAGAGTGGGAGCCGGATTATTTACTCTAGGTGGTCGGCCAGAGTAATTAGTCAAAGTGCAGCTAGTGCAATGGACGTCAGCCTCTTCTACAAAGGGAGTTTAAGTGTGAAGTCTTTCTTATGAAAAAATGATTATTTTTTATTCAATCCATAAAATTAATAACCATCACAAGAATTTTGCATTTGGACTCACTTTTAAAAAGAGGCTGATGTGAACCCAGAAAATTGTCTCTACTGAGAAGGGATCTCCACTTAACATGAAGTCTTCATTGAACATAAGCTGTGGTCAATCCTCAAGAGTTTTACGACAGAGTGAAGACAAGTATTATTTACTGTTATTGCATTTTCACTAAGGCTGTTTATCTTTTTATAATTTCAGATTGAACACAGTAAAGGTTTGGGCATGAATGGTCTGTCAATCAGATCTCTCAGGGTAAAAGGATACGAGAGCATTTTTGTTGGTATTGGTAAGAAAGCAATCATTTCTCTTTATTAGCAATCAGTTTTGGTAAAATTCAATTGCTTAATTAATCCTGTGAGCCAAGCTGCATGCATGGAGCATTGATGGTTTTCCAGTGCTGATGGGACAGCTATTTCAACCAATTGCTGTTTATCTCCCTGCTTTGTGATTATATTGACAAGCAAAAGGCCTGGTTAATAATTGAGTGGCTTTAGGAAAAAACTTCTTTCATGTAGGTGACTTCTGTGTTTTTTTTTTTGTTTTTGTGAGTGGCGAAGCCATGAGCTGCTATTTTGGTGGGCACCAGTACAGTGAGTGATGTAGGAAACCATTGCAGTCTCTCTTTTTGCTCACTACTGGTGCTCCGGGAATTAGCAGCACACGGGTTCACCAGTTGCATGGTTAGCCTTAGCTCCTTCACTGCCCACTGCACAGATTATAGAGCAAAAGAGAGACTTCTTGCAGTCTATTTCATCCTCAAATAGTGCACGCATGCAGTTTCTGTTATTGTCTCAACTTGGGACAGGGCATGACATAACTTATGTATATTTATTGCATGAATTTGCAAAAAAAGACAAATCACACACTCAATTGATCACGCTGTATTAGGCTCTTCCCAACTTTATGAATACAGTGACATGCAGTGGGTTTCCATACCAGTATTTAATATTTGTTTGCATGATTAAATATTGCCTGCCTTAGATGTATGTTTCATTGGTTCTTTTGTCCTTCTGCAGGTCTGCCTCAGCCCAAGCTGTCCCCTATATTTGATGGGCTGAGTGTTGAAAATGGCTTTTATACATCTAAAGCCTTCTTGCCAATAGTATCTATGGGCAGCAAAGCTGGTTAGTGTACTTTCTTATGCTTTTTTAAGTTTAGTTCATTCTAGCGTCAATCACAGTCATAACTGTAAGGAGTGTTAAGACCCCATTATTGTAGCACAGTCATAGCAAGCTTCGTTATTGTAATCCTAAAGATCAGTAAGTTTTAATGTTCTTGTGATCATGATTGCAATTACCATTACAATTTTTACTTACCTCTTGCTAACTGAATGTAACATAGCCCACATGCTACATATATAGAAAACGTCTAAAACTCAAGGCTAACGCAACAATCACCGACATCAAGAACTTGATCCATATTAAACATATTTAGCCCAGTTTACAATCAAAGGCTTAGATAAGGCACATTTTCCATTCAATCCTTGTAAGGCATCTTTAGCTCGCGACTGTTTCGGGGTAAGGCTCGTCCACAAATTCACAAGAAACTCCATACAAATAATAACTCCAAAACACAGCTTCACAAAAAATTCACAATGTCATCTCAAAAAGAACAGGCTACCACAAGTTTGTGAAGAATGGAGTATTTACACATTAATTTTCTTTTCGCAGTTTCATATACACAGACCATGACTGTTTGCATGGCAAAACACTGACCATGAAAGAACCAATCAGAAAGCTTGGATTTACCTCAACACTACCTTGTCATTTAATAAATCACTTAATTCACACTGGATTGTAACTTTCTGATGATTACGTTTATGGTTACAACACTTACGGTGCTAGTGGGAACTAAGCTTTACTTGGTCAAGTCCATATCTTGTGGTTTCAATGTTTTCCTGGTTCAAACTATTTTAAATCAGTGTAACTTGTATCTTCTATTGTCTAAGAGTGCATTACCACAAATCATCCATTGATTGATTTGCAGTCGAAATCGATCTTGGTCAATCGATTTGCAGGTACAGATTTAGGCAAATCTGAGCAAAATCATCAAGAAATGGCCTAGAATTCGACATAGATGCTTTTAGCTCCCAACCCATCACGGGTAATGCAGGGGTTTCAATACAATTTAAGTAAGTGGATGGTTGGAGTGAAGTAGGCGGCTGTGACAATTAAGGAGCTGTAAGGCCCCTATCCCAGGAGGGTCTGGGGGCATGTTCCCCCAGAGAATTTTGAAATCTAGAAGCTTGGAAATGCCATTTCCAGCATTCTGGGCACAAAAATGAATACAACAAATGGGAAATATTATTTATTTTCTGAAAAACAACAACAGACCTTTTATTTTTTCTACAAGACCAATGGTCTGGAGAGTGTAACCTTCATCTGTAAGCAGCTGTGCTTTCTTGTTAAAATTTGGTCAATAATTTTGACCTACAACATATACATAATTATAATTATAAATATATACACATACGGTAACTACCAGTAGAGTATAATTGATTTATAATTAATTTCAATTGAATTAGTAAATATAAACCATCTATATCGATAAAAACATTATACTGCAATACAGGCTATTTCATTTTCTTTTTGAACGAAGACATTGGACGTGATTTAGTGCCTTTTTCAATGACATTCCAAATTGATGGGCCTTGCAATCTTATACTGAAGATTCCATAATTTGTTTGTGCTTTTGGAAGGTAGTAGGACTGCTTTACAGCAAGCCTAGTATACGGCTGTGGATCTGTTTTATTTTAGTGAAAAAGGAAGTAAAAACAGATGGCAATAAGTGATTATGATACTCATACATGAATATTGCTATATGGAGAGTTACAAGATCAAAAAGTTGAATAATTTCAAAAGATTTAAACAAGGAACTAGAATGCTCGTCAAAAATAGAGAAAGTAATTTGCGTAACTTGTTTTTGTAAAATAAAAATTGGCTGAAGAGTAGTCTTATAAGTACATCCCCAGATAATAATTCCATAAGGGTAAAAAGTGTGTATAAGTGCATAATAAACTTGAAAGAGTATCCAGACTTACAGTAATAATGAATTTCAGAGAGTATACCTATACTTCTGATTTTGTTAACAATGCACTCAACATGTTTCTTCCAGCTTAGATTTGAGGTCTGTTTTAAATCTATTTGCAGGTTGTATGCACAAATTTAGGCAAATCCAATATTTAAATCATCAAGAAACTGCCTAAATTTCAACATAAGCCCTTTATGCCTCCAGCCTTGCATTTATCCCTTTACAGAATTAATTAAGTTACAGCTGGAAGATATCAGATTTAATAAAAGCAAATACTTACATCTTTAAAGCTGTTGATTACTTAATTACGTACAATATTGAGACATTAATTATCACTAGAATGTTGATGAAAAGGAAGAAAATGGTCTAGTTTCATGTGGCCTAGTTCACTTTCAGGACAAAGATTTCACGAAGGAGTCAAAAGGTTCCTTGTATGCTTATAATAAGTTTGTCATTACGAGATCCTTAAGCATGTGTACTCCCAATAATTATAACATTATATAGGGGTTATTCACCAGCCGGGAGGTCGCTAGTGGGAAAAACTGTGCCCGAGGTCTTGGATACCGCCCGAGGCCGCAGGCCAAGGGCAGTACTCCAGACAGAGGGCACAGTTTTTCCCAATATGGACCGACCTAGGCTGGTGAATGACATTTTTATTTTTTTCTAAAACACAATGAAAGGCCTGTGAAAGACTCGAACATTTTAGGGCTGTAAGCATGCAAACAATTCCGCCCGCCATGAGCGGGCCAGATGAGAAAATTCCGCCCACTCCCGGAACCATTCAGATTGCAGGATTTGTTTAATTCCGCCCGCTCACGCTCTGAGAAAAAAATAAAATTTGTTATTTTGTTATTTTGCTTTTGAAGGAATGTGTTCGTGTAAATCAAAGCTACCAGAACTGTTTGGGAATGTCATAGTTCTTGGATGTGGAGACACAGCCTTTGACTGTTGCACCTCAGCTCTTCGATGTGGAGCTCGTAAAGTGTTTGTCATTTTTAGAAAAGGATTCAGTAACATCAGAGCAGTCCCAGAGGAGGTTGGTTGACCTCATTTTAGTAACAATTTTAATCAAGAATGTGCATGTTATATTCATGCTATTCGTAAATGGTGGCCAATAAATTATTCTTTTGTCTTTGTGCTAATTAGCTAACAAGCCTTGATATAGAGCAAAAACTCTTTTGAATTTTTCTCATCTTAATGAGACCATTTGGGCTAATTAACACAGACGAAAGAATAATTTATTGGCTATCATTTATAAATAGGATCTATATAGTCTGGACATGGCACTAATTATATAGTTATTCTGATAAAATAGGCTTTTCTTTTAAAGTGCACCTAACATCAGAACATTTTCTCTGACTTGCAAAAGTTAAATCTTAACCATGATCTTAACACCATCTGCTCAAAATTTCAATTTAAATGGGCTGCCAAAGTTACTTAAAGGTTGACAAAGTGACAGTTATTTGATCCACAGCAGAGCCAGTGAGAGGCATGGGTCTATTCCTGATTTGATGTCACAAACTGCTTTGCATTCCAGTTTTGAAATAATATCTTCATTGCAGAGCAGTTTGTGATGTCAAATGAAGAATAGACCCATGTGTCTCGCCAGCTTGGTGGTGGACCAACATTTCCACTAAGTTTTACCACACATCAGAAGCAAAGTTTCAAGAAGAAAACAGGAAATTATGTTTGCTGTCGTTGAAGCGATTTATCTACCCTGGGTACCAGAGGAATTTTTTTTGCAAGGCCGGAGACGGAATGGCGAATGAGCAATGCACTGGGGCCTTGGAGGAAACAAAATGCCTCTGGTCGAACAAGCCCAGAGCCTCAATTCCGAGCAGGAAAACTGTTAAAAAATTGAACTTAATATCTGATTGGACAATACATGCGGTGATGACATAAAGGAGTTTCTGGTTGGGTAAGCAATCTGCAAGCCGAAAAACAGGTTTCAAGCAAATGCTCCCAAGACAGATGCTAATTTCAACGTGCTTTGGATTCACAGTTTTTGAAATTTCGGAACTAGAACCAGATCAAGTCTCAGTGCTTCCAACTGCTTGTGGAAAGGTGCTGATACTATTTCAGCTTGTTGCTGAGGGTCTGTTCTTCTAATTTAATACCTATACGATCATTGCTTTGACTACCTGAAAAGAGCAATTTTCAGTTGTACCAGTGATCTCCTTTTTGACAGGAAATCGTGACACGGGAGACCATATTACATTGCGGTTGTAGGAAACTGTATCACACAGTCACATACCTGTAGTCCAATTTTCAACAATTTTTGTAGTCGATACCCACATTTCACCCCTGCTAGTCAGAGTCTCCAGTAGCTCAGTGGTTAGAGCATCCATACTAGATCTCGGAGGGTCGTGGGTTTGACTCCCATCTGGAGCTCGGATTTTTTCCGAGTTCCCAGTTGAAGATGCATGATATATCTGTCATGTATTTCCTATAGTACTCTCTTTGGTTAGCTAACTTTGGATAAGGAATGGATTATTTTGTTCACATCTACTAATCTAACAGTCAAAAGACTGGACTGCTTTTGCTTATCTTGCATTGTAGTTTATGAGCGTTTTTAATCATTTTCTTAAATATAATACGGTTGTTTTTGATATGGATGAACAGATGCAGTTGGCAGTTGAAGAGAAGTGTGAGTTCTTGCCATTTCTTTCACCAAAAAAGGTAACTTATCATTTTGAACATGTTGGACCCTTGGTATCTTCAAAGGGGAATCTGAAAAACTGTTATTGTACGTTGTTTCATAATTTAATACATAGTGGCACTCATTGTTAGTGTTTTCTTGTTAGGTGCATCTTAGAGAGGGAAGGATTTGGGCTCTGGAATTCCACAAGACTGAACAGGTTTTTATTATTAATATTAATATTTTCTAAATTAGTTAAATTGAAAAGATCTGGAGGGAATATAAAGCTTGATACATAATCATGCTATTAATGAAAGTGGTTTCTGCATAAACATGGTAAGTGACTTTTCTTCCATACTTTATTACCATTTTGTCAAATTGTGGCTGAATTATAGCAATAAACAGTGCCTAATTTGTTCCCAAAATTTTGTGTATATGCAAAATACGGTATTAAGGCAATTTAATGAAAACAGACCAGAATAGTTTTTTCCTCACTCCATTTTCATAGTGTACTCTTCAGTTTTTGTGTGTGACATGAAGCAATCATTTGCCTAATGCATCATCTGTTGTTTGAAGTTTGACCATGATTTGATGAAACAACCAACATATGAAAAAGTCACTTGCGACTTTTATGCATACAGCCCCAAATTAAATTATTTAATTTGGTAATTATTCTAATGATTGAGCATTGATAGCTAATTAAAGGTGTGACTTCAAAACACTACTTATTGCATCCAAGACTTACATGGTGTTATTTTGGAGAGACTATTCACCAGTAGTGTCAGTAATAGATCAATTATTTTATTGTGGTTACATAGTATAAACAGGAAGCTCTTAGTGAGTGAAAACAAAACTGGTCTCAAGCTAGAATACTGATGAAACCTATTTTTTAACCCACATGTATAGTTGATAGTAAGAAGGCACATACACTGTATTCAAGGCAAAGGACAGTAATAAGACATTCTAAGGTTGATTCTCCATACGTGAACTTCTTTATTTGAGTGTCAGTGGGTTTAACACTAATTGGGGACACTCAAGAAACAGTGGTTTTGAGAATAGTGGAAAACCAGAGTAGCTGGAGAGAAACAGATTCGGAGCAGAGTAGAGAACAAATAAACTCAACTAACAATGATTCAGAGTTCAAGACACATTCTTGGAGGTGATTGTGCTGACCACTTGTGCCATCCTGGTCTCCTTGGCTAGGATCCTTTAAAAATTGAGGATACGTTCTCAGCGTTTGCATGAAGCTAATGTGTTTATGTCCATGTGCATGAGCGGTTAACAAAGACAAAAGTTACATGTAAATAGTGTGCTCTTCTCAAAGCTAAAATTAACCATAAATTGTCTTTCAATTAAACATGCAGGACATACTGTAGTGTGTTTGTCTTGATGAACATTCGAGTTTGCTTGCTGAATTCATTTGCTTTGTACTTTGTACTTTGAATTCATTTATTTCTGTCAGCTGGAGGATGGCTCATGGATTGAAGATGAGGAGCAGACACTCAAAATAAAAGCCAACTTTGTCATTTCAGCCTTTGGTTCTACACTAACTGATAAAGATGGTATGTCCATGCAAGTCCAGCAAAATATTAGCACATTAGGAGTTCACCAGTTATTAATACTGCCTGTGCTGATTGAGTTACCAGTGAGAACTATGTGTTTAACTTTATGAAAAGTCAGCCAGGATAAATCTGTATGTGAATTAATCATATGACTCTTGAGGGCCTCTTCAGTCATTTTAGCAGTTTTTTTTTTTATTATGAGGGCTTCCACTGGAAGTGGATCGACTCCTTGTCTAAATTTAGGCTCCACGTTTGTCATTTTTCGCCAAGAATCATTGAGGCATTTGATAATTACCCCGAAAGGTCACACTCTGAAGATTTAAGTGTTGTGAAGCATGTTTGTTTTGCAAGGGCCAGATAGAATGAAAATATTCCTCTGATGCTTGTATTGAAGTGTGCAGAACAGAGTTAAAACATCAGATTCAAATAACTTTACTACTCCAGCAATGATATAAACTTCTTGAGCTTTGTGTTTATGGTCATAATGGGTTTCTTTTGGTGGGTCAGTTTCATTGTTTAGTGGCCCACAAAATTGGCTTGTGGTCATAGCGACTGAAAAGAAAATTGTAAGGTTTTCAAGTTAAGACAATTTTGCAGGTAAAATTCCAGGTGCATAAATATTTTTGACTCTTTCGTTTGAGTGGCAAATTTGCACAATTGAGACTATGATTTCATTCTTTGGCCTGCAACAAATCTTAACAACCTTTAGGTTGTATGAGGCTCCTTAATTTGTACCTCATAGAATGTAGCTGATATCAGTTGCAACAAAGCATTTTAGATAACGTACATTTCATTGGGCGTCATGTTGTCATGATAAATTTTCAGTGGCACTTGAATTCTTTTCCTCCCAATTTAAGCTTGCATGTAGGAAAAGGTTTTAGTTTCATAAACTGGTCATTTTTAGCTTTAATGATGATTTGGAATGGGCTTTCGACATTTAGGAGAATGCAAATATATATTTTTTTGGGTGGGGGGGACAGAGCAGCACATTTTTTCATCTGAAGTAATTTAAGAGGCTGGTTGCCCACTGAAAAGAAAACAAATAAAAGTTTGTGTGTGCACTTAAATGTGCTAGGTTTTCTAATGGACAACTGAGGAATCACCAGGGCAGCAAAATTCGCTGGGTTGGTTGCCTGGCGGTTGATGTGCCACCAAAGGTGAAATTCTTTTGAATTGCAATCAAGTTTCATGACAAAAGGCTTTTCGTTGTGGCCATCAGTCTTTCTCAAAACATTAATGGAGAACTCTTATATCCACAAATTTTACCTGACAATAAAGATGGGAAAAGGACCTGTTCACACAAGTATTGCACACTTGTCAGTGGGTGACTGAGCTGCAAGGGCGGTCCATTAGTCTAACTCCCACAAATGCCCTGTAGCTCAGTGTGGCATGCAAACTAGTAATCATAGGGTGAACTCCTGTTAGAAGTACTCTGAAATTGTTTTGAACTTGTACACCTGTGTGACCAAGTCTGATAAATTCATCATTCCTCATTCATTTATGGGGCTTAAAACTCACCATCTCATTTAGATTAATCTGTTCAAAGATTCTCATTAGGTTGTATAATAATTTAAACCATTGCATTCTGACCAGTAACTATGTTTCAGTCATTAAGGCCATGGAGCCTATTAAGTTCAACAAGTGGGGGCTTCCTGAAGTGGACCCAGATACAATGAGCACAAGTGAGGCTGGAGTGTTTTGTGGTGGAGATTTGGCAGGACTTGCCAACACTACAGTGGAGAGTGCAAATGATGGTAAACAAGCTGCATGGCATATGCACAAATATTTACAGGTTTGTGTGACCTGGGAAAAGCAAAGAAAATGTATAATGTAGTGGTACTTAATTTGAATACTGCAATTAATATACATGTATTTTAATTACCACATATACATGTAAGTGCTGATCAGGTTTCAAGTAACTCACCTCAAGAAAACAACAAACCAATTAGCACTAGACTTGTGTATGAGCATTCTTAACAATTTGCAGCATTTCTGTATTCATTGATGAATCTATGCCACAACAACAGCAACAACAGATTAATAACTATCTTCATTGTGCTTTTAGGATTGCACAGGGTGTAAATGCATCACCTGTGTTCTTGAATTTTTGTATCTGCTACCAACATGAAACCTTTTGACATCATTTGCCAATTCATTAGGCATTGTATGGTCTGCCTGTTGCCAAGGAACCAAGTCTTCCCAAATTCTACACTGAGGTAGACAACGTTGATCTGAGTGTGAAAATTTGTGGCATGATGTTTGATAATCCATTTGGCTTAGCGAGTGCACCTCCTACCACCACTTCTGCTATGATTAGACGAGGCTTTGAAGCTGGCTGGGGGTTTGCGGTAACCAAAACATTTTCCCTAGACAAGGTACAGCCTGTGGTGATGTTGAATATTTGACTTATACTGTTCATTTGATAAATGTAATTTCTTACATTTAGAGGCTCTTTATCTCTACTTGAACCCCCCCCCCCCGGCCAATATTTCATATAACTAGATTGTTGGATTATGGTTTAATTTTCATGTTCAATCTAACTGGTTCCTAATACAGGGCATCTGATAGGGTGTGGAAAAGAATGCATATTGATGTGGAAATTGTGAGGCACGCTATGCAGGGAAATGCATCATGCAGAAAACTTGCAGGGTTGTGCAGGAATTTAAATAAGCACTTTGTTCCTAGCATAAGATTATATGAAATACAATCTAATACTTAACTGGCCTTTTTTGTGGAGAGACAGCAAGAAACTCCAAACAAGCTGAGAATTTAAAAAGGCCTTGATAAATAAAGCCACAAACTAAGCATCATTTTGTAAAACTTGGTTGCCAGCTTACTACCAGTAATAAAAATAGCACAAGGTTATACTAACATTAGTTGTCACAGGCAAACTGCTCCTTAATTTGAAGGAATAGCTGATCTTAAGTGTGAAATAATATCAATAAGTATCACATTTGGGCAAAATGACTGAGTTTAAAGCATATTAATTTTATCAGTTTTAAAAAGATGTTCCAAAGATGTGGAATGCTGTGTATAGGCAGATTTTGGCCAATTTTAAAAGCAGATCCATGCCACCCCATTCCTGTCAGATGCCCTGTTATTAGAATCTTGTCATATCTGATATTGCACTTTCAATGCAATTTTGGTACACTAACTTATTGTACATGACTTGCATGAATTGAACATGTCATTATTTTGTAAATGAAGGCACTCCCACCCAGGGCAATCAGAGCTGCCCTCTCTTTGCCCTCTCCCTTGGAGGGAGGGGGGGGGAGGGACTATTCTTACATATAAGCTACTGGTATACAGGTATGTGTCACTGTGAAAGGTATCATCATCAGGCTTTAAGTGTTGGATAAGGTTATAGTAATCAGATAGTTTCAGTCTACAATAGGCTATCGTTCTCCGCAAACTGAGCCATTGCTTGAAGAATTTAGTCCATGCAATGCTCCATAGCAAAATGGCATTTAAAAGAAACTCTGTTTGAACCCCAGTTTAGCTGCTGGTCATCGTATTAACGTTGCAATCGTTGCCTTGGCAGGCCATGCATAGGTCCAAAAAGCCTTTTTAGCATTGAGTATTATGCACAATGCAGGCCCAAAAGGCAGGCTACCAGCTGGTATTTCTTATCCTGCCCTTTGGCTGGCTGTGATATAATTTACTCACTCCTTGTGGTAGCTGTACTTTATATTTACTGAGTTTGTTATAATTTAAACTTGCAGGATGCTGTAACAAATGTATCACCACGGATTGTTCGTGGGACAACCTCTGGGCACTTGTATGGACCTGGCCAAGGTGCTTTTCTCAACATCGAGCTGATCAGTGAGAAGACAGCAGCATACTGGTGCCGATCTATTACTGAGCTAAAAAAAGATTTCCCACAAAAGGTTGGTAGTTGTTCTAGTAAGTAGATAATGTGTGTTGTTGGGTTCTGTGATAATCATTAGTGTAGAAAAAAGCCTTTTTTTTTCAGACTCGTCAGGTAGGCAACCATATGGTTCAGTTCTTGTCCTTCTTGTGTTAAATCCCTCTAAAAAAGTAATACCAAAACTTTTAGTTTCATAACTTCATTGACTTGAACACTTTGAAGTGCATAGGACCCACGTTTCTTGCTGGACATTCCAGTCAACTTCGGATGCCCAAATCCTGTTGCTTCTCACAACATATCACAAACTTAATAAGGAATCTCCGTTTCAAAAAGAATAGGAAGGTTGTGAACACAGGATCCTTATCAACCGACAAAATAAATGGTGCTCCTGCTGGAGAGGCCTGCGAGCAATTACAGGGGAGCCTTAGCTGTGAGAATGGCAACAGCAACAATACCATCACAAAACAACAGGTTTAATGAGCAAAAACATCACTCTGCACACTCTGGGCATGTTTTTCACATTTTCGTACTTTTTTTTGCAGTGGTCTGCAAAACAACAGTGTTAATTGACCAAAGTCAGAGGCATGGGGAGAACATCAGCATACAACAATGGATTTTTCTTGCTCTCTCCAAATTTGAATACAGTTCATACCAGTTTCATTGTTGGACAACAGACACATTTTACATCTTGAGAGAATTGATCACAATGACTCAAATTCCTATTTTGAAGCGACATTCTTGTTGCCATTGCTGTCCTCATTTCTAAAGCTCCTTAATTACTATAAACGTGTGTATGTATGTGTCTGAAGAACAATATAATGACAATTGCTGATGTGGATGGATGTGGATGGATGTGGATGGTTAATGAATGAAAGTTAAGCTCCATGAAAACTTAACCCTTTAAGCCCAGAGAGGTCCCCCAGTGACGAATAGAATTGTCTGGTGTTAGGCAGTTTAAAATCTATAAGGACCACTACTGGAAGTTAAAGGGCTAAAGCTCCTAGTCTAATCTATCTAACGACCATAACTTTCTTTTAATTTGTTTATTCAGATTTAAAGTTACATTAGAGGGTACATGTAAATTTTTTGTGATGATAGCTTGGATTGCCTAATGCTTTCCAGGTATTGATTGCCAGCATCATGTGTGGTTATTCAAAGGAAGATTGGACTGAGCTCGCTCAGATGACTGAGGTTTGTGCAGTTTTGTGCTGCTAACTTGCATTTACTTTATAATAATGGGGTACTAGTTCTTGTAGCCTTTCCCTAATGTGCATTTGTTATCCTCTTGTTTTGTCTGATGCCTTGTTCCCATGCTCCACTGTTTGCCTCAGCTTCCATTCTTTCACAGCTAGCCTGTGTACAGCCACCTGCTCTCTTTAAAATAAATAGGAGAGAGGTGTCTGTGATTTACCGTTGATAATTGTGTTCATGAAGAAATTTGCATAAATTACATATGGTATTCCACATGTTTCCAAAATGGCAGTGAACCTGATAGATGCTTTGAAGAGCATTGCTAGTATTTTTACATTTTTTTTTTATTTGTAAGCTTTTTTAGAAGGAAAAGATATATGCAAGTTTACTAACTGGATATGCGATATCTTCTCTCGGGCAAATGGAAGCAGCAAAATTGTTGTGATTTCACTGCTGAAAACCCTTATGGAGGGCCAAGTGGCATTCGCACTTGGAACAAAGCACTTTGATTAGAAGCCTGCACTCGTACATACTTCCCAGAAGCGGTTTTGGGAAGGGCACTGGATTTCTTTCGATGGGTGACAACAATATATTCAAAACTATGACCGTACGTATGGTAGTGCTAATTTCATGGAGGCCCTTGTTTTTCTCAATGTGACGAGGGAACCACGACAGATGTAAGCACAGTTTATGACCACTTTACAATCAAAGGATAATCATTCTTTGTGCACTTTGAATGCAGCATTATTCTTGCACCCATCAACAAGGTTTTTAATTTCGACTCCACAAAGAACAGAAGTGGAACAACTCATACTAGTATTTTGGTTTGAGTTGGGCCAGGGATCAGAGACCAAAGTCAAAAAAATCATGCAAAAAGGATGCAAACAGCAGCCAATCCAAAAGTGCTTTATTCGTGATGTAACAGTTTAAGTTGAACAGCCAATGAGATCATATTCCAGACATTCCTGGAAAAGTCACGTGACCGTGAATGCGATTATCAATGGTAAATCACAGACACCCCTCTCTGATTTATTTTGAGGAGAGTGGGTGGCTGTACACAGGCTATTCTCAGCAAGAGTATGTCAATCATTGGGACAGTGGTATCCAAAGGAGCATTTGTGAGAGCAGAAAGAATATTAAGTAGCAGCATAGGCAGGAGAGCAGAGAGACGTATTTATCTTTAATTAATGTAACTGCCCACAGCAAGCTAATCTGGCAATGGGTGGTCAGCACACAAGTTCTCAGATACTGCATATGATGATGCACTCAGACAGCATAATACATGTAATACTGGTATTTATAACAGTGGTGTGAGGCACTTTGTTTGCAGGGAGTGAGAAGGATATGACTAGTTTTACATTTCACCTCTATAGAAAGCAGGTGCTGATGCTGTGGAGCTAAACCTATCTTGTCCTCATGGCATGGGAGAGAGAGGAATGGGCCTAGCATGTGGTCAGGTATGCTGTGAAGTGCATTGAAAGTGAGGCTAGTGAAGTGCTGTAGGCTAGTGAACAAGTAGTGTAGTGCTTTAGGCTAGTGAACAAGAATTATCTTTGTTCTCTAAAATATTCTTAATACATGATGCTACTAAAAATGAGTGATACAATAAATTAAGGATCATTCAACATTACTGGGTTTGACTCGTACTACTGCATGTAGCACTTTGTGTGTTTTATACATGTACTATCAGTGCCCCCTTGAATCTCCCTTTATTTAATGTGCATGCAAAAAACATATTCTTTCAAATAGTAAGTGCCAATTGATTGTAGTGTTGGAGCACTACCTGGGAACACTACAAATTAAATCAAAACAATCAAATCAGATTATATCAAATGTTGGTTTTTGAGGAGAGGGAAAAACCTGAGAAAAACCTGTCAGAGTAGACTTTAAGAGAATTAAATCCAGGACACATTGGTAGAAGGTGATCACTCTGACCACTGTGGCATTTACTCTGTTCCTCCCTAAAAAAGTGAATTAAAAATGAATAGTATGGTCTTCTCTTCTCGTTTTTTTCAGTGAAGATGTGAAACATTTGCCTACATACACAAATTGGGCCATTACATAATCACTTATTTGTGACATATGTACACCTTCACTCTTCTCCCTTAACCCCTTCAGCCCCAAGGGCTACCCCAGTGACGAGTAAAATCGTCTGGCGTTAGACAGAGTAAAATCACTAAAGTGGGTCTCGGGAGTGAAAGGCTTAATGGAGACATAGTTTTTGACCAGACGGAGAGGTGTATAACCCCTTCAGCCCCAAGGGCTACCCCAGTGACGAGTAAAATCGCCTGGCATTAGACAGAGTAAAATCACTAAAGTGGGTCTCAGGAGTGAAAGGGTTAATGAATGGTCGCTTTGATTATCCAGGATCTTTATTACAGAACACCATGGGTACCGTTCAGAACCGACATGCCCTCTTCACACGTACACACACCGTATCATGGGATATGCTATCAAGTAGATAGTGAACATCTGGTCTGATACACTACATTCACTGTTTGCATTCTTTTTACGTAGGATGCGGAATTGGTGCGCAATATTTGCCGTTGGGTGCGTACTGCAATAAAAATTCCATTTTTTGCCAAGTTAACACCAAATGTTACAGACATTGTGGATATTGCAAGAGCTGCTAAGGAAGGTAGATCTCTAGTTTCATTTAATTAGCAGCAAGTATGAGGACTAGGGGTGGTATTATTTGATTGAGAAAGAAACAAAAGCAACAGCAAGTTCTTTTCTTTAAACAGTGTACTGCAACAATACTGTAGGCTATGACACTTCCCTTAAGGATCATAGACTCATTAAGGGTTTTAATAGATCACGGACATTTGATTCATACCTGCCTCAAAATTAATTTATCAAAGAGCCTTAGCCTAACTTTACAGTGCTTTCCCTAAGGCGTTTGTGCAGCAAATCTTCCTTGTTTATTATAAAATCTGAGTGTTGCCAATAGCTTGTGTGGGATTCTGTTGGGATGGTATAGCACTTACAAACAAATAACTTTATTTTCATGATTATCAAAATACATGTAGGTTAACCTTTATTGTTGAATTCAGACCTCTCTAAATGTTCATGGCAGGTTGTGCAGATGGAGTGACTGCAACCAACACAGTTTCTGGTCTGATGGGTTTGTACCCAAACAGTACTGCATGGCCTTCTGTGGGCAAGGAACAAAGGACAACTTATGGGGGTGTGTCTGGAAATGCCATTCGTCCGATTGCATTACGAGCTGTGTCCGCAATCGGCAAAGCTCTACCTGGTTTTCCAATCCTTGCTACAGGTGGGGCAGACAGTGCTGAAGCAGTGTTACAGTTCCTACATTGTGGAGCATCTGCTGTCCAGGTATGGATTAGTTGTACGTGAATCGATGATCAATAGACTATGGCAATTTAAAAATTATTTTGTAAGCATATGGCATGGGGTGGTGGATTTGGAGCATGCAGCACCCTAGATGTCCAGTGTGGACAGAATTATTGGTCAGCTATTTGGGGACCAATTCACTGTTCCAGATGAGAGATGGGCCTCTGTCTAGACTTGAGAAAATGTACAGAACCCAATGGAATTGAGCTGTCAGGATTCCCTGTGGGCATGCTGCTTCTAAGACTTATCTGGAACACTGCCAGATACAGTTAAAAGCTCATTATGCATCTAGTCCATACAATTGTTAAACTTGGGGTTCATTCCAGTCACTACCCACCAAGTCAGGTCCTTCAAATCATAATGTCAGTCACACATCACATTACAAACAAGCAAGAGTGCTTATTTCACCATGAAAATGGCTTGACATAAGCATACACATGTAAGTGCAAGCATGGGCACAAGGATCTAACTTTTTCTTTTCCTTGTGCTTGTGTTCACTTGCGTTCCCTTGCATTGGGTGAAAATGGAACATAACACCACAAGGTCTAAAATTCGTCCAATGAAAACATCCATTCCAGATCCACTTGCAGCACCCGATTATAAGAGAGAGCATGGAACTAGTGAATCCTTCATCCCAGTGTACTATGCTTGTGTTTGCATCACAATTCATTTTTGCTTGACATGGTTTTCTTGTGCTAAGCCTTGTGCTTGTCTCTCCAGGCTTGAAGCAGTGATATCATTGCTTTGCAGATATCAAGTGCAGTGCAGAACCAGGACTTTACTCTGATTGATGATTACACATCAGGGCTGAAATGCTTATTATATCTTCAAACTGTTCAAGAGTTTTCAAACTGGACCGGCCAGAGCCCTCCCACTCCAAAACACCAGAAGGGTAAACTTGTTCCCAAAATAGCAGAATTAGTAGGGAAGGTATGGATGATTTTGGTCTAACTTTCAATTTATGATCTCTCTGGAAGTACATGGTATTGATATTTTGACGAGGAGGGCAATCAGTTTTTACAAAATGCCAGTTCACCTTGTAGTTGATGAAGCCTATTTTGCCCGACAATTTGGTTGTAGTGTTGTTCATTCTCTGGTCAATATGCCATTTGAATAAGAAGCTATTGCCATTTACAAGTAGTGGCAGCTTTGAAAAAAAATTCTACTTCAGTGCATGTAGTTGGTCTCCCTGCTGGCAGAGGCCTCCATTCTTTTGTGTTCGCTGGGCTGACGAGACTCTTTTCCCCTTCTCATCTCAGCCCTGCAGAGTAGTTGCTCTAATTACTGGAGAGACTAAAGAGTAATTAACATAGTTTGTTATAAAAGTGATAAAGAGGAACAATGTTTCAACCTTTTCAAAGTCATTTCAAGTTGTGGTAAAGTATAAAAAATTACAGTTGTGGCATATGATACATAATTATATTACAGTATAACAACTGCATTGTAATGCTATGAATGCCAAAAAATATAGGTGTACTTATTGACTGAGTGGGAGGGCAGGACGAGAAAATACTTGGCTAGAGGTCATTGCGCACAGACCGAGTGCAGCAAGGTCCATTTTACACGAACAAAAGCCACCTATTTTCCCATGCAGCCTGACCAGAGTCAGTCAACAAGTGTTTTATGATGTGGCCTATTTAAGCACTCAGAAGATGAGTTTCAAAGAAAAAAGGTACAAATTTGCACAGAAAATTAAAATGTTTTTATGTGCTTTTCTGATTGTAAATTAACTTAGATGGTTAGATTTGAAGGAATGCCCTAAAAAGGAATCACGCTGAGTCTTGAGTGTTCCTAACAGGGCTGTACGGCTTTTTCTGGGCCACGTGCACTTATCTGTACAGTCCGCATGCGGGGATTTTCTCAACAGTTTTACTATTCAAAGTGCATTTTGGGGGGGGGGTATTGGGTCCTATTAATGATAAAACTATCAAACAAACAGACAAATGAAAAAAAAAAATCAAATACAGATTGAGCTTGAAAGAATTGTGAATTGTAAACAGGTTATTTTACCACGACTTCAAAGGTCAAAATGTCATTCCTTTCTATTGTCAGTTAACTTTTATTACAAACTTGGTAACAAAGGAAGTACAGGTAATAATTGGTCTGCCTGAAATTTTTGTCAAGTCACATGAAATTTTGTTTTGGAGGCTGCAAAGGAGCACTTTACTACCAGTGCACCTAAACTGTTTAAAATAAGCCTGGTCGTTAATGGCAATATTCTGATGGGTGTCTTTGGTGTGTTAAAAAAATAGGTCCTTGATACTTCAAATTGTGGTCCTTGAAAGTCCTTGAATTTTTGGTTGAAAAAAGTGTTCATTCCCCTAACATGACTTGGGACCTGGTTGCACCTGGCTCAAAACTATTTGCATTATCAACCAAATTTTGGGGAAGTTCTTGCCAGTTTTTTTTGTTTGGTTGCACTAGAATGTGGCAAAGTAACTTTGTGGTGATCAAAAGTCAATTGAAGGTCAGTGACCAGCTGTGATCAACTCACCCTTGTGTGCGCTTAACAAAGAAAAAAGTGTGATAACATCTGAAAACAAATTTGCCTGCCTGGAGGTAATACACCTGCTTCCCTTAAGTTCTAGTACACTTTGACAAGAATTTTAACTAAGTTCTCATGCTCGGGTTGCACTCGTCCAAGCTTTGCAGTTCACCATTTGTATGATGGGACTAGCTTCATCTCCTTTATGACAATTTGTTGCAGTCTCTTCCCAACTTTGGACCATATGTGAAGGAGAGAGAAAGTATTGTGGCAAAGCACAAGGAGAAGATTGATTTGTTAAGTAAAGAGTTTGAACCAGAGGCAGTCAGACCAGCTTTTAAACCCGACAAGCCTGTTCTACTGGTGAAGGTGATTATCTTCTAGGTACCATGATCTTAGCATTGTTGTCAGGGACCTCGGTGCTCCTAATGATTCAGGCTGCTGTGAACATAGTATTAGTTTGTGTTATGTGGTATTATATAATGAATTCCATGCAATATGCATTATGTTTCTGCAGTAATAATTATGCAACTAGGCCAAGTTTGTTGACTTTTGAAAGCGAAACTTCACACAGTGTAAAAATAATCCTGACCAATTCATTTTATTGTACATTTGTTGACACGTTGATGAGACAATGTGTAAAATAAAAACACGACTTTTCCAGTTTTCCTTAATAGTTTCTCCTACCTTCTAAAAATAGAATTTAGAAATAAATAAAAATGTTATTCACCAGCCTTGGTCGGTTCGTATTGGGAAAAACTGTGCCCTCTGTCTCGAGTACAGTTTTTCCCAATACGGACCTCCCGGCCGGTGAATAACATGTATATCCTTGGCTAAGTATGGGCATGTTCAGAAAGCTTGACCAGTGTTAGACATACTGAATTTTTCTTCCTGGATAGTGACTTAAATCCTCTGGATAATGTTGCCTGGCCCTTGAAAAAGGATTACCAGTTGAATATGAACCACATTGTTATGGTTTCAGGATGTTGTTGGTGCTGCACTGGATCGTATTGGTAGTTATGGTGACCTGGATAACAAGCAGCAAGTTGTGGCCATTATTGACGAAGACTTGTGTATTAATTGTGGCAAATGCTACATGACTTGCAATGACTGTGGTTACCAAGCAATCACGTTTGATCCCCAAACACATTTGCCACATGTCACTGAAGACTGCACTGGCTGTACACTCTGCGTTTCAGTCTGCCCTGTTATAGGTAAGCTGATATCTCTGCCTCCTCGTGGCTTCATGTTTAGACACTGTTTTGCAGACATCTTGCAATACCTTGAGGAGAGCAGGGATGCTGTTTGCACTCTCCTCCCACCATTGTGGTCTGAGTCAATTATCAGACACGGTGCCACGTGTGGGTTGATTTTCTTGTTGCTCTGATAGCTAAGGTGGTCCAAGAGGTGCTCTGCAGACCTAACCATTTTACATGGATAACCTGGAAATTATCATTGGGACATCACATGGAACACACTGTTCCATTTGGAACATTTCAGAAACCATGGTCCATTGCCTTAATCACTCTTATTTGTTATTTTTGGACTTTCCAGTTGATATTGATACATTGTGTACCTTCAATCTGCATAAGAGCTAGGACAAGCTGCGTCATTTAATGTTATGCCTATAATTTACATCTGATGGTTTGTGTAAATGGTGAGCATCCCAGTTTTTCTGGCTCCTCAGAAACAAACATTTCCGAATTCCAATTTGATCTGGGTTCAGCGGACAAGTAGCCAAATTAAGGTACATGTATGCAGAACCACTTGTGCCAAAAAATTAATACTTATTTTGAGTGCTAAACTTCTATGTAAGTGTTCAACGTCAATCACTAGTGCTAGACAGAAATAATTAGTGTTAAAAGTACCAATTGTAAGACATATAGGATTGATGTTTGACACTTACCATTTCCATTGTTAGCACCAGCAAGTGATGTTCAACACTTTCCATTGAAGTTTAGCACTTACATGTATGATAAGTATTTTTGGCACTAGTGGCTTTCCAAATTAAAGGAGATGAACCTTGATATGGCCACTGAATTGACAACAACTAGCCACAAAATACGTTGTACCTGTCCAGTTATATCAGTAACAATACATTCTTTAATTTAGACTGTATTAAGATGGTGCCAAGGGAAGGACCTTACAAGCCCAGCCGTGGTGTCCCACTTGCTGTAAAAGCTGAAGCTTGAACTCAGCCCCATCCTGAACTTTTATGTGATAACAAATTTTGTATCATTTTCTGTCTGTAACTGTGGGTTTATAGGAAGACTTTAAACACATGATATCTATAGCTAATTATTTTACACTTTGTATTGATCAATTAATATTTAAAGTTACCATACTTTAATACATAAAATAATATTTTTTTACAAACCAAGGAATTATAGAACAGGCATCGTAATATATTTCAGACACAAACTGATTATAGCACACTTATGATTGACCATAGTTGAATATTGTAGAATCTCTCCTTATTTTGTAATAATTTTATTTATAAGCTGATACATGCTAATGGGAAAGAGAGTAACTGTGGTGTATGTGGTGATCAATGGTGTTTCAAAACAGAGATGCAAAAAAATAAGAGACTCAAGGGAATGCACATGTTTATTTCTTTTTGATAAGTTTGAGCATTTTATTAGATAGCAAATCCAGCAAATCGTCTGCAAGCTTGAGGCTTTGTGTGCTTCAAAAACGAAAGAGACCTTGATATAGCCTCACACAAAAGGCCCTTAAAATGTTAACTGAAATATTTCATTTTCTAAAGCACTATTTTTCAGAAAGCCTGCTTGTTAGGAAAAAAGGTACATTAAGACTGTAGTCAAATTATCATGTATGTGGGTTGGCTACAGATTAGATAATAAGGGGCTAGAGGTTAAGGTAATTAAGTGGCAGTCATGTTACATAGGGTGCAATGTGCATTCAGGCTTGAACAGGATTCAAACTATTAGCCCATACTGCAGCTCAATGAGCATTTTGTATACAGTTATCATGCATTATAGAACCATCTATTCACCTTTTACAGAATATAATGTGGACTCTCAATGGACCAGGTCCCTGTGGGCTTTTAAAATTAATACGCTACCATATTTGGCAGAACTGTGTACAGCACAATCACAGTCACAGGTGTTTCTTTTTACAATCAACCGTTTTCACTGAACATGACTTGTGAACCGAACTTGAACTACACAACTTGAACTTTGAACTGATTTGACAATTGATCACTGAACAATGAGTGAGAACAGAAAGCGACCGAAGAAAAAAGCTGTTTCACCTTCAAAAAGATCACCAAGACCCCTCTTTTCCCACAACTTTTTTGCATTTTTGTCATTCTCCCGAAACATTCCAAGTCAATCATGTTTGTTAAATATCACAAATCCAGAACGTTCTTCCGATGTCACGCAATCCTCTAACAAACGCGTCAATACAAGAACTTTCTTCCAAACAACAGGTTTGGGTCCCATTCAAGCCTGGATTTTTGGGGGGTTTCTTGGCAACTGCATAAAGTTACCAAGTTCACCACAGTGATCATTCCTACATAAAAATGCTTCATATCTACATCTCATAATAGTATGAGCATTTCATATAGTTATATTCAGTATTATTAAGTCAAGAAAATAAATGATTTTTATGATAAATAACTCAGTCATTTAGTGCTTAAGATGTATTTTCTGTTGGGTGGTGTATTTGTGACAATCAGAATAACATTTATAGAAACATGCATGTACATGGACAGCAACAATTAAGACACAACATTCTTGATATACTGAAGTAGTCATAACTGGAATTACTTTTTCAAAAAGCTTCAATACAGACTCCATGCATAGGTAGTGGCGAATAAATTGTTTTGGCTTTTTGTTAATTAGCTAGCCCAGCCACCCTCCCAAAGAATGTTTGCTCTAAAATGAGGTTAGTTGGTCTAATTTAAGTAATTATATTACAAAAGAATGTTCAATCACCGTTATTTTTTTATGCATACAATGTATCCTCATTAGAAAAGTAATTGTGCTATGACGTAAATGCACCCGTAAAGGTAAGGTAAAGGTTAAAACTTGAGCAGCAGAATTGCAAGGAATGCCCCAAAGAGCTGTCAGTTTGCTTGCAGCATTATTCAGCCATTATGTAAACTGAATTGCCTTCACATTAGGACAATTGATGGTCCCATTGTCAGTTTTTGACATGCACATGCTGGGATAAAGCTCCTTAGCGGGAAACAGCAAGTAACTATGATTGTTACAGTCAGCATTAGGTAACATAGGGTAAAAGCAGATTTCTGGGCCCACAATAATAACCCTTACTAAACCCTAACCCAGACTGCTGTTCACAGAATTGGCTTCATCCTAGGTTATCTAATGCTAACCCTATGGTAAGAAAAGGGGTGAAATGGGACACTGGGGAGGGAGAGGGGAAGCATTTCCTCCTCCCCAGTGTACTACTTGGTTTGCTTGGCTCCCCAATAGGCCATTACCAAGTTCAAGCCTTTTTCTCAATTGAAAGTGCTTCCAAGGTGTGAAAGTTTTGTGATGGTGATTAGTTTTAGTTTGCATATGAATAAAAACTAATTTTCAGAAGAAAGACTCTGCACTTAGACACGCTGTGAACTCAGAAATGGCCTTTTCACAGCTATCTGCTCTATTCCACACTAAGGTGAACCAGGCTAGCGGTTTCTTGATGCTGGCTGCAATGCATGACCACTCATCACCCATTATCATAAGCAGACAGGGTGCCTGCTGCTGTGCACAATATGAACTTCCTCTCTCCAAGGGAAGTCTCTTAATTGTATGTATGTTTTCTCATAACAAAAATCAATGGTGCTGATCTTGAGAACATTCTTAGCCTGCAAACAATATGTCTTAGGAAGAAAATGAGAGTTTGCCTGCAGGCGAGCACGTCACTGATGGTAATGCATGGTTGTACTTTTCCGAGTTTTATGAATTTCATCACAACAAGAGGCTACAGGGGTGCTTCACTTTGGCCAATTTTCATTTCAGAGATCACTGTCTGGCAATGTTTCCAAGCCATGTATGCATACATGTGCAGGAGAATTCCAA
>BLFK01000076.1:317720-331870 GCA_014634185.1 Astreopora myriophthalma | reverse complement strand
AGGCTTAAACTTTTCGAGGCTTTCAAGAAATGGGCCCATGGCTTCAGAACTTGTTTGAAGGGTGGATTATAAGTGCTTTCCACTGGATAACACATATTTGTTATGCTCGCACTTATCCTTTGGCTGGTGATTTATCTGGTAGAGAGCATTATGATAATCCCCCTTTAGAACAACTGAGGCCTGTGTAATGGAAAATAAAGTGTGGGTAGAGCTAAAGTGTGAGATTTCTGCAAATTATGCTAATTACTGTCGTGACTACTTTTTCTTTGAAATGCATGTGTTTCCTTGGCATAAGTTATCACAGACTGAGATCACATGTTAACAATAATAAAATAATTAGGATAGTACGCGCGCTCTCATTGGTCAATAGGTGTGTTTAGATGAGAGTATGTAAACACGGTTGTGACATCACACGAATTTGATTGATTGTGTTGTCAAACATGCGTTTTGATTGGCTGGTAGGAAATACGAGCATGTATCGAGAAAACCTGTTTCAATCAAGAAGTAAAGCAAATAGCATTTTCCTTCATTTGTCGAATTATTTTTGAGAAATATTTTATAAAAGCAATAGAGGACTTTTTTTTCATTTTTACATAGCTTCATGTAAACACTCGAGGGGTTGGGAGAATTCTCGACAGTTATGCAAACCCTCGACTGCGTCTCCCAACCCCTTCTCGTATTTACATGAGGCTATGTGAACACGGAAAAAGTCCTCTATTGCTTAAATATTGTGACATTTATTGACAGTAGTATTGGGTTGTTGTTGTTGTTCTCACTGTAACCAAAATATTTGTGCACAGATGCCCCTTCCTCCAGGCTGGAAGATCATTTTATAACATTTTTGAAAAGTATGCAGCCAAACAGCTCAATGAGAAATTGGACCCTGGCAGCTTTCAACCTGGACAGGGTAAATAAATTATGTGTCCCAACAAAATCATCAATTGAAATTGTTTTATCTAATAAATAATGTTCAAGTCCTGACAGTAATCATGATCATACAGTGGATTTTTTATTGCTGAGGAAACTGGGGAAAGATTTTCCTACAGCTCCCTACGATAATTATATGAGCATATTCCTACTAACTCTTCCAAAAAGAACGAGCGTGAATAGAGTTTTCCTAGGAATATGCATGCATAATAAAGTAGGGACCTGTAAGGAAATCTTTCCCAAACTGGTTATGATAGCCTGTGAACTGAAAATTTTCTGGTGTCTGTTCATAAATTCAAAGTTTGGTTCAGGAAAACATATACACCATGTATGTTTTTTTTGTTTTTGTTTTTTTGCTCCACACCCTCCTAAGGAAGTCTCCTCCAGTGAGGGGGATAAAATGATGAACCAGTTTTGTCTTTTCCATTATAAATTTCCTTGACCCCCATTTTTAAAAGAAATTATGCTCACCTGGTTTATATTAAGCAATATGAGATACACGTGACTGCTGTCATAAAAACTAGGTTTTATATATAGGTATGTTGAGAGCAAGAAGAAAACCTAGTCCTCTGAAAAAAACTTCCTCATGTAGATGCCTTCGCTCTAGGGAAACCCTTGGGAATGTTTTTCGCTTTTACTCCCTTTCCTCTTGAAATTTCCAGTTTGGGAAGAGGGGGACTTTATATGGATGTTCTCTGGAACCACACATTGTGTGTCGAATGTATGTTTTGTAGGGATTGCTATTTTGGGACATCCACCCCGGGAAAGTTCCAGTGTTGCATTGCTATATATGGACAGCTGCTTCACCAGTCAGCTACCCTTTAGTTAACCAGACACAGATTACAGCTCGCTTGTTACTGCAGTGGTTTAACAATGTGGTAAGACAAAATGAAAAATGTAATCAACAAAGATGGTGACATGATTATTTAACTAACGTAATATTAAACTTGAGTGTATCCAATGAATATTAATTATTGTTATCAATTTATTTAACAAGTTATCTGAGAGAGGTCTTTGAGATTGGTGACAGAAATTAATTATTTGTGGTCTTAAAATTATGTGCAACATGCCACAATAAGGTGGTGATAAGGGAAGCGCAGAGACATTCTCACTGTTAAAAACAGGACTTTTGCTGGGGTTGCATTGAACTGCCACAAGTTGTATGCTAACTTTAATAGACCGCCACCTGGTTAGCACAAAGGGATAAGGCGCCAGTCTGCTTGGCGGAAGGTCATGGGTTCAGATCCCAGCCGGACCAACACTTGGGGTCTTAAAATAACTGAGGAGAAGGTGCTGCCTTTGTAATGACATCTACAAATGGTTAGACTTTCTAGTCTTCTCAGATAAGGGCGATAAACTGTAGGTCCCGTCTCACAACACTTGCGTGGGACGTTAAAGAACCCACGCACTGTTCGAAAAGAGTAGGGGACGTAGTCCCCAGTGTGATGGTCTATCACTCATTCTGTTCTGGGGGCACCTGTGAATTCTACTGGTTGTTTAGATTTAAGATTGTGAACTGCACCATAAAGCAGTCTGGCAAAGTCTGCCACAAAGTGTTGTAAAGCGCATTTGAATATTTTCATAGAAAATGCGCGATATAAATGCTATATCATAAATTTGAGGATAATCGAATGAAAGCAGAGAGGAGAACATTTTTGTCTTATTTTCATCCTTTTGCCATAAATGTTTATTTGTTCCACATGACTGTCCACTACAGAGGTTAATGCAGTTGATTGCTCTGAACTAATTTTACTCTTCCGCTGCAAAATATATTATTATTATTATTATTAAACTAAACCAAGCACTTAAATTGACATTTTTTGCCCTTCCTTTATGCAGCGATGGTGGTAATATTCATGCTTCAATCCTGTCAAACACTTGTGGAAACAACATTGAAGAACAGTATTTCCTGCATGTAGTAGTCAGTGATTCTGTTTTACGGAAGAACAACTTCATTCTGCATGTTTTTGGTGTCACTGCTTTTTTGCATGGTGCTTCCAGAAAATGCAAGCAGGCATAATACATGTATATATTTTTTGTTTTGGTACCAAAAATGTATGCCACATAAACTCATTCATGTTTATTTCTGACTTGAAGAAAAAGTTGTTTGTGTCAAGAGTAACACCTGTCACCTTGCAATGTCTGTCTGATGTGATAGAGAGTCATGGAGGTCTCTCCTTGGTTGGAGTTCCTGGTCACTTCCATCACCAAACTGTTGAAACAAATCTTATCAAGGTTAGAAGGTCTACATGACTTGTTTTTCTTGCAAGTAGAGTATTCATATGCAGAGTGATATTAAATGAAGCTATGATCCTCGCAGTTATGGACGCAATTTTAGCAATTGCGTAGAGAAGCCTGAAAAAATTCAGGACTTCAACGGGGTTTGAACCCGTGACCTCGCGATGCCAGTGCGACGTTCTAACCAACTGAGCTATGAAGCCACTGATGTTGGGAGCTGCTCATTTGTGGGTTCAAATGTTCCCATGATGAATGAATGAACAGATGAAATGATATATGAAATGAATCGTATATTGAACTTTGGATGTAAAATCAAATGAAGCTATGACCCTCTCAGTTGTGGATGCAATTTTAGCAATCATAGCTTCATTCATACCCCCTTCCCTTCAACCAGTGCACCACATGCTTCACACTGATTGATGTATTTCTGTCTGGCTGAAACAATTGTAGGTGAACATCAAAAACTTAACACGAATAATTAATGATAGGCACAGTATTACTTGAAGTATAAATCTCCCCAATTTTTTTACTTTTGTGCTGTTTTTTGGTCATATTGCAAAGATTGCTACAATTTTTTGCCAAATCAACTGCACTCAAATTATGGGTGGAGTGAATTGTCCCTTGCTGTATACCAAAAATTATCTGGGATGAAAAGAAGCCTACTAACATTTTCCCTGACTGTTTTTTTTTTTTCATACAATGTTTTTGCTATGAGCCCTTTTATAAAAATGGAAATTCATACTGTACACTGTTATAAAAGATTGCTGTTGGGTTTGCTGTAATATTGTTTTATTATATGTTTATTTTGGATGATACATACAGCTGGCTAAAAGATGGAAAGGAAGAATTAAAGTTTTTCTTGTTACCCCATGGACTGATGATGAAATGTAAGTAGCCTACTTATGACAGGGCTGTGTAGAAATTAATAGATGAAAAATTAATGAATCTGCAATCCACTGAATTGCAGAGTTTGCAATATTATTACACATCATTACTGTGCATAATTTTTTTTGCATGATTAGCATGCATACAAGCATAGGACAACAACTTTGTGGAAATTTTCAAATGGCACTTAAGCTTTATAATCTTCAATGAGCACTGTGACCTATCCCCTTTATAATGTCATTGACACTATTAAAGTTATAGTAATCACGATCATCTTTGTGTCAGTGGATTTCATAGGAAAGTGTGTGACAACATATACAACTTTCCATCAACAGGAGTATTATACAGGCATTAAATATATCTCAGCTACCAACTGTATTAGTTTTCAGCCCTCAAGGTTAGTTAACTTCCAGTGTCACTTGTATGGAGCTACAGACTGAATTAATGTTCACGTATGTTAAGAAAAAAAAATCAATATATATGGTTGTTGCAATTTTTTATATATTTTTTATACCTTTTTTATATGATTTTTGCTGTTATATATACATTTATGAACCACTATAGCCAACTGATTGTCGTTGTGTAGTCATAGTCATCCATATTACATAATAGTTTATAACCTTTTGTTGTTGGTTTCTCTCCAGAGTGGAAAGACACAAAAAGACCTGTTTCTGTGCTCAAAGGTGTACATGAAGTAGGGGAAAGAAGTCTTGAGATTTCCTTGGTGTCTCTGCTGAGCGACACTCTGCAGCTAAATCTGGTCAGTTCAGGGCTGCAGACAGTAGATAGATCAAAATGCACCAATCATTGTTGACAATGTGGACAACAAACGAACAAACAAACAGACAGATCAAACGGCACCAATCCATGTTCACATAAATTTGTTCACAACCAATAACATCATGGCTTTCCTTAAAACCTATCTGAATAAGATGGTGTTTCTACTGACCAATCAGTCGATGATCAGAGTACTTCAGTTTATGATCCACTATCTATCCTTAAATCACTTTACAGGGAAGATGACTTCTGTTCAGATTGTTGAAATGGGGTTGTTCCAGTTGTTATCCGCACCCCCTAAGGATGGCTGAAATCTAGATCTGAACCCTCAATTTTATGTTGGCACCCCTTGAAAAACGAAATTCGAAGGGTTGACATTTTGTTGGCACCTGTGAAAAAACTGTCGAAAGGTTCCAAATATGGTTGGCTCATTTGAAGAAAAAACCTGAACCCTCCAAAACAAAAACCCACCATCCCTAGGGAGAGTGCAAATAAAAAGTGGAATGACCAGCTGTCAGATAATGTCATCAACAACAGTCTTTCTCTGGACTACACTCACCCAGGTGATCTTACGATCTTTTTTAGCATAGGTTTGGATACTTATCAGCCATAAAGTTACTGTAGTTTAAGTTAAAAATTAATATGATTTTTTTTTAATACTGTTTATTTTTTCGAACAATCTTTTAACATGTAACTGGAATTTTACAGGACAATTTTGTGAATGTAGTGTTGGAAACAAAATATCCACGACCACCCATAGTAGTATGTTTCTACTCCCGCCGAAGTTCCCACACTCTCAACTACCTCAGTGGCTTCCATCGTTCTCATGACACCTTTACAAAAATGAGGATATCGCTGCGGTTTGGAATACTCGATATTGCCGATTATCCACAAGGTATGTCAGTGAATTGCATTATCCCTAAGTACATGTAACTACATGTACTTACCTTATAATAAAAGCAATAGTAACACTCAGTGAAATGAAGAAATAGTTTAGAAAAAATCAGGGATTCAGCTGTATTTGAACCCATGATTTCTGCAGTACCAGTGCAATATCTACCAACTGAGCTAATAGTTTTTCCATTGTCTGCATATAACATGCCAAAATTGATCAGTTGAGGCTTATCTGAATCTTAAACCTGGCAGGTAGAGGGAACCAACCCATTTTTTAGGTAGAATTGGCATTTCTGAGTGAAATAACATGGAGAACAGTTGGGTGTGATGCAGGCACCAGAGCCTGCAGGAGGCCTGAGGAGCTTATTAATATTAATTGATGAATGGCATCAGCCACTGAGTTGACCACATGGCAAGCAGTTAGTGCAAATAAACACCAGGCCAGTAACATGGACAGATGACAGAAAGGCACCATGTTTGAATTTCTGGAAGTACTGGGCTGCAAAACCTGGATCACTCCAGTGTTCACCCACTTCGTAGACCACTGATTTCTCCACAAAGAAGCTGCCAGAACTACCAGGTAAAGCTCCTTGTAGGCAATCAACACCTGTGATAAGAGCCACCTACTGACAAATCATTCATTGCATAAAATTGTCCCACTTCTGACAGAGCTAGCAGCATCTAAAAAAAGAACTTGAAGACCTGGTACAGGTGCCCAATGCAGAGACAAAGGAAAACTGTTGCAGGATTGGAAACCTCAAGCCACTATACAAGATCCAAATCAAGGTCTCCATTTAGCCTTGTATGGTGGTCCTCCCATTGAAACATGGATAGCAAGTTGATGAAAGGTGGGACCTGGAGAAACTACCTCGCATGCATGCATGCTGTGAAGTGCCAATTCTCCAGATCCTTTCACCAGCAATACATTTGGATGACCAAGAGTTCTGTAGGGCAATGGTGCAGTGCAATTTCCCATGTGGAAGGCCTGTTTGCAACAGGAGGGATTAAAGTTGTATGCACATCCATATTCTGCTGATTACAAGCTTTTGTCAAAGAAACCAAAGCTGGGTGACAGCCAATATGGAATCTGTCATGAATTCCAGCCAACACAATACTCCCCAAGATGCTGACTTGGATATGCAGTCTCTGCATGCTAATACAGGTGAAACTTTGTGCAGAGGGAGCAGTGGCTGCTGCAAGAAGGGATCCAATTCTCATACGCACAAGTCACTCAAAGACAACAAAATGTGCGGCGGTCCTCTCTGCTGACCTGTGCAGCAATCTACAACAAAAAACTTAACGTCTGATGAAAAGAACAACAAATGTTATATACGGGGCAGCTGCAGTAGTTGTAGCTACCAAGGTTACAATGTCAGTGGTGTTTGTTGTGTATGAAGAGAAGGAATGAGATCAGTGAACCATTTCAGCGGCTCAAAAGGTGAAGTACAGGTAACTTAAGGGAGATCACAACATTCATCTCATCATTCTCAAACATGGTAGTGACAGCGAGCAAATGGCCATCAGCATACACCATCATTCCACACAGGGCAGTAGTGAATTGCCTCCTGCAAAGAATTAATTGGAACAGATTAGGATGAGGTGAAGGCTGAGATACAACAGAGGTTCAGATGTAAAAATTGTATAATTCCAGAGTCATCTTTCAGTCATCCAGGCTGGAAGCTGCCTATTCTTTTTCAATACAATGTTGTAGTTCAGCCAGGCTGGTGCTGAAAATTGGTGAGCCATTTGCAAGACATTCCATTGTTATAATATGTGTTGTGTATTTATATTCTCTATATTTTGTAGTATGTTGTCTGCCAGAAGGTCAGCTATCTCTACAAAAACACAACTGGTTATTGTTGAGACTAGCTTACTTAGTGTTGGCACATAACTGGGATCAACAGCAAACCAATGGCACAGGGAGCTGAGGTACAGGTCAGTCCCCACCCAGGAGAAACTGCTGCTGCTGATGCAGAAATTGCCATGATGGGCTGCTGGTCAACTGAAGTGACCACAGCTGGTTTCCTACCATGGAATGTGTGGAAATGAAAAGGAGGGAACAGCAACATTACCTAATATTGTACACAAGCAAGTTGTCATGTTTAAGGTGTGGTGCACTCCACCCTCAGAAGGAACTGTGGAAGAGCTGCTCCATGAACTTGTACAGCTATTGCTGTGTTTCCTTGAAATGCTGCTAATATTTGCAGAAGTGATTGCCCTAATTAATGGATGCACAAAGAAAGAAAAGAAGTATAAAGAGGAACACTGACCGAATCAAAACTCTCAATGAACCACACTGGCTGAAAGAACTGCTGTTGCTGTCTGAAAGGAACGTCACAAGCACAATGTTCAGAAATACTGCACATGTGCCTCCACGGTGTCCACTGTCCACAAGCAATGTGGGCGCTCTTTACATCCTGATTAACTCCTTTAAATTGCATTTAAATGCATTTAATAATACAGTTATACAAAATAACTGAAAAATTTAGGGGCTTCTTTTGAAATAAGCATCTGTGAGCATCTGTAAAAACTAAATTAAATTAAGGTACAATGTAATTTGATTTTTGAACTTATTAAGCCCTTTGATTGTGTAAAAACGTGTAACTTGTGCATGCGCATGCGCTTGTGCATGTTTTCAAGGCAGCACAGCTTCAACAGGTATACAGAGTGCTGAATGCAGGAAGGGGCCTCACTCTCCTGAGGATCACCATCTCCCATAGGCTGTGCCCCAAATCTTACAGGTGCAAGGCGATGAACTTGGAGGACTAAATCCCTTGGGTTTGAGCAGAGAACTTTTCTGGGCCTGTCTTCATGGGATGGGTCTCATTCTGTGATGAAATGCAGCCAACGGTAACCACACTGGGGATCATAACAGTCTCTGAGAATTTAACTGACCCTTAGTAATGACACTACTCATACTATGCAGTTGAAAAGCCACAGTATTCTAACCATATGTTAAGGTACCAATGAAAGGAGGCTAGGGTAATAATAGGGTACGTGGTCCCTGGTTTTGTGGTTTGGTCTTTCATGGAGTTCACAAACAAACAAGTACATGGCATGTGTATTTAATCAGTTGACTATTTCAGCTTATACTCAGAGCTGCAACATTTTTAGCATTTGATGAGCCTTTCTCTTCTCTTTTTTTTTTCTTCTCAGTGATTTCAAGACATGTAAATGCCTCTGAAGTATATGGTGTACCATTCACAGTAGCTTTCTGGCAGGAGAGGGAAAAGACTACACAGAGTAAGAGAAAGACTATTATCAGTTACACAAAGGAGCAGCTCATCATGGGCTATATCATACTAATACCATACATAATGTTGCAATTCATTATTACCAACATTGCTGCATTCAGGATTCTCAGATTGCTCAAACAAAATTCACCCTAGTATTTGAAAGGGTAAGAAAAGAAGGGGCTGTGAGTTAAAGCAATCAATCAATCAATTAGGACAAGGCATGGCACAGTGAACTAGTCCATACTTGACTCTGTCAGTGGTTGCGAGAACAAGCTTTGTCTATTTCTCTAACTTGTGAGGATTGGCATGAATACTACCATGCCATTAAAACCAATCAAGCTCCATATCAACGACGCTCCCTGGGTCACTGCTGAGTTTAAGGACCTCGTCATGGCTCATTATAGGGCTTTCTTGCAAGGAGATCTTGGGGTGAAGATGATTCCCACGATGGCCCCAGTCACTGGTTGTAACAATATTCGGTTCCAACTCCATATAGATGGCATTGAGAACAAATTGCTGAAGGACATAGCAGACCTCATCAACATCGCCCTTTTGGAGCCCATGCAAGGGTATCAACCCCTCAGGAGTCTTCCACCTTTTGAGGTGGACTCGGAAGAAGTCACCCTTAATGTGTCCTGTCTTTTTGTTGCTTTTAGCACTCAACCCTCATAAGGCATCTGGCCCCGATGGAGTGCCAAACTGGGTTTTTACCCCGGTTTTTAAAGAATACGCTGATTTCCTTGCTGACCCTGTTTGCTCAATTCTTAACTCTTCATTTGTTGAGCAAAAGCTTCCTCCGCAATCGGAGTACACTGACATCACACCTTTGCCTAAGGAGAAAGCTGTTACCATCATCTCCAAACACATTAGGTCAATCTCACTAACACTGGCATTGTCCAAGTTAGCAGACGGTTTTGTTGTCAGTTCCTGTGTTGGTCCTGCTGTCTTGGAGATTGTCGATCCTAACCAATTCGGGGCCATACCTAAGTCTTCATGTAAGCATGGTCTTCTATGGTACGCACGTGGGCCCAAGCTCCTGATGGGACCATTGCAGCTGTGATGTTGGTACAGTTACATTACAGAAATGCGTTTGATTTTATCAACCATCTAACTCTAGTTGACAAGGTTCTGACCCTGTGCATCCTGGGTGGAGAAGCTCTTAACGGACAGATTCCAACATGAGAAGCTTTCCATCAATTGCCTCTCTGAGTGGGGACCTGTGCCATCTGGACTGTGCCAGGGAACTAAGGTCGGGCCCAGGCTGTTCATTTTGATGATCAGTGATCTTCATCCCTGTTATGCACAGACCTGGAAATGTGTCAATGATACCACCCTTGCTGAGGTGGCCCCCTGAGGACTGTGATAGTCACATTCTGAGCACCGTGGATTCAGTCCAAAGGTGGTCGCACAGTAGTAAGCCTCAGTTGCATGCTATTACCTGTAAGTGTAAGGAGTTAATGATTGATTTTATAAGGGTAAAGCAGTCCTTTGTTTGTATTTTAGATTATGCTAAAGAACTTGAACTGATAGACCATGTCAAGATCTTAGGTGTAACTATTTCTAACAATCTACAATCATACGAAACAATCATGTTACTGAGATTGTAAAGAGGGCTAGTGGGCAGCTGCATTTTCTCATTTTAATTAAACGGGCAAGAATCACAGTTAATGATATAGTCATGTTTTATTGCACATGCGTCAGAGCCGTCTGGATTTCATCATAGTTTTCTGGCTTATTTATGCGATGATATCAGGTGCGCAAAGAGTTCTGAAAGCCTTACTCTCACAAAAGAAGACTCTTTCTCTCTTTCCGTTTGCCTTGGTCTCATTGATGGCATATCTAACCTACTTATCCACAATTTTTCTTCTCATCGCTAGATACTATATATAATTATATTATATCTGCAGACTAATTAGCCATCTTCCCATTTCAGAAGTATATAGACAGCTGGTTATGAACTCCATGGACGTTGAAAAACAGATAGCTTTTTACAATGATAATATGCTCTCTTTCAAGACAAAATGGGCGCCTTTCAATTAGAGAATCTTTAACTGAATCCGAGGCTGGTCTGTATGTTGATAGGTTGACAAGGACACCCTGTGGGTTATGCAATATTTTCATTATAGGCTGTATACAATATTAAATGACTCACGATATTTCGGTAGGACACCTTAATTGTAGTACTGTAATAGTGTAGTAGTGTAAAGTACTGTATGTAAAGGTACTGTAAGTTATTGTTGCAAATAAATTAAAAACAAAAAACAAGTACGAAACTGTCGACCAGCAGTCAAAGGAAGAGAAGGTAGGAGGTGGATTCCATAAGGGGATGAGGGTGTACAGATGAGTCATTTGTTAAACACATTACAGTGTACACAGTGTAACAGGCATCTGATATAATTCGAATGATGGTATACACAGAGAATTCTGTGGCCCATGTGCATCCATTGGGCCTTTTGGAATTCCACAGAGGACTGTCCAACTTCTGAGTAGTTTCTACAATAACTTCACTTGCTGTGTGGGAAAAAGACCAGTATGAGGCAGTACATTGTACTGTATCATGTGACTGTCAACATAGCTTGCCAACTTAGATACTGACTGGGTGATGCAATGTACCACATGCACAGAAGATACAGATCAGAGCATTAGGTATTAGATGAACCCTCTTGTCCCCACCTGAAGGTGTGGATTATTGAGACAGACCCAACACAGGACCAGTGGAGGTATATCCAGAAGAATAATTTACAACCAATCGGCTTGCCAAGTACTTAAGTGGCATTATCCTCAGACCAGATGAAGGAGCTGGGCCAACTCAGCAGAGCAAAAAATTTCTTCAGGTTTCTTAACTGTGGTACAGTACAGCATGTGTTCTGAGCTCAAATTATATCAGAGCAATTATTTATCAAAGCCGTCTAGTGTACACACCAAGAACCCAGTTTGGAGAATTCATTTTGAGTCCCTTTGTCATTTCAAGCAAGTCTCCTCTTGTGTATTGTAATGGGGGGAGGATGGCTAGCGTGGGTGTCACCATCATGAGAGGACATTGGAGCTGTATTGGTCATTAAGGGGAATTGTATTGAACACAAATGGAGTAAGTGCTGCACACGACACCAGAAGGCAGATGCAACTGTGACAGACCTAAATTTGCATGCCAAACTGTTCCGGAAGCTCCAGACTCAGATTCAACTTTACAGCTGATGTATTTTTAATTATTCTTTTGTAACTGCATATTGTGATAACAAGAAGAAACTTGTGTGAAATCATGGGAACGGTCGATCCGGGTGATAACAAAGAATAAAATATTTCGTATTGAAGGGACGATGTTGTGTTGTGTTACTGTGTCACTGGAAGACTGCAGAAAAAAAATGAACGGCACAAGTCCCTAGGAACAAACATTGTGTACATGAATACTGGGATACAGTATTGCCGTGATACTGATTATATTATTAACACTGCTCAAGTCATTCTGGAATTTTGCTAAACATTATCACTTCATTACATAAGAAGCCTAAAAAATCCAGGCTTCATTATCATTTTAGGTAACAACAGTGAGTGTTTCTTTTTAACGAAACAGGGTTTATGATAAGACATCACGTATTTGACAGAGGAATTCCTACCCCATTGTTGCTTTACAAGTTTTTGAAGATGTCGTCTATTAACTTGATATCATCTGTGCCTTCAAATGGTGGTGATGAGATCTATAACCCATGGAAAGAAAGCAATGATTCTAAGGTGCGTTTCACCTTTTTAGATACACATTCTGATTTTAACATTTTACCACCATTTTGTTGCTGACAGTTCAAATTATTCCTGCATTCCTTTCTGATCTTCCAATTTCTGTTTAGTAGATTCAGCTATCTGCAGAGACAAATTGGAATCTGTGTGCTGTATTTGTGTCTAGAGCGGTGCATTATTAAATTATGTTCTAGTACTGTTGCGGACAGTTACATTTTTGTCTGTTTTCTTTTTAACTGTTAGTATTTATGTCAATCGCTTTTGTTGTTGTTGTTGTAGCTAGTTAACACGTTTTATGTTTAGCACAGTCATTGTAAGTTTTCTTGTAGTTTTGTTGTAAACCATTAGGCAGGCGCGTAGGAGGGGGGGTTCGAGGGGTTCGAACGAACCCCCTTTGAAGATCAATAATGGCGGAAAAGTTCCTGTGGTCGAAATACATCAACCAAAGAAAAATAGAGATATAAACCCGTTCTTTAGGCCTTATGTCTTACCCTCAGTAAAAATAAAAATTGTCAAGAACCCTGTTAGATTCAAAATTTTAATGACGTTTCATTTTTGCGGTAAAACCGCATACCACCGAATAGCTATCAGAACTTGACAGGGTGCGGAATGTACATTGAACTTTCTTAAACAATTATGCCGTCGAAATGATGTATATAGCTTAAAAAGCTGCTGTAAAACAAAGTTGTGATTTGCCTAAAATGGGTCTCAAAATGCAGGACATGAGGTTTCTGGGAACCTAGATTTTCAAAAATTTCCGGGGGAACATGCCCCCGGACCCCCCTAGTAAGAGCGCCTCCGGCGCTCAGCAAGATTTGGGGCTAAACGAACACCCCTATCGAAACCTTAGCTACGCGCCTGATAAGGGACTAATTAGTACTCGTATTTTAAGGCCCACTCGTTGCGTCAGTTCGTCGCACTACTTATGTTCAATGTTAGCTGTTTGAGTTTCATTGGTCCGTAGTTGCACACATTCGGTAAGAGTGGTTAGCTGTTAATTTTGATTTTTTCTGTTTACGTTTTATGTAATTTTCTATCTTACGTGTCTTTATGTATTTTTGCCTTTTGTAACGAACCGCTTTTTCACCTGTTTTATCAGTTTGAGTGTGTTCATTAAAGCAACTACACGTACTTGTTTTTACTTTGTCTGCCGTATTCCCTCCGACACAAGTACCTTTAGCGCATTCCAATCATTTTTTTTAATGAAACAGTACTTTTTTTAAGGAAACCTCCTCTTCTACAAAAAGATATAGAGTTTAAAAGGCAGGAAATCAAATTGGTTTGCGGCAGACGGATTTGCATCCACCTAGTTTTAACATTGCTATGTACGCAAAGCATTTGATCAGATTTTTAGGCCTAAGACTCCGGAGTATTAAAACTATCAAGTAAAGATAGATTGGCTGCCATTCTCAAGCAGTTCAAGACAAGGATACGCAGACTTGACTTGAGTAACATCTTACA
>BLFK01000076.1:270220-312720 GCA_014634185.1 Astreopora myriophthalma | reverse complement strand
TTGTAGCTACTGCAGGAACGTTATGCCAACCATTCAGCAGATAGCCACAGATGCCAAGTCTTTAGGTGTGTGTTTTCACCGCTGACAATACCTAAATTGTCTCAAATGATATCAAACGTCACCGAATAATCTGATAAGTCGTTGATGGCAGCAACAATTTTGTGGGCATCTGTGGGGAAATTGAGATGTTCTTTTCTTTTACGAAACAGTGGTATAGGAAGGCATTTTGGGTCCCAGCCATTCAAAGTAGGGCGTACAATGACGTAAAAAGACGTGAAATGACGTAATCGTGTTCACAGGAGTCAGTACACCCAAACTTTAAATTTCTCACTTGTAATCAAGAGAAAGAGAGACCCTGTTGCAGCTGGTCATATGACCACATTGTTACCATGGTGAGGGGGTAAGTTTTTTTCTCACGGTAACATTTTCAGCTCAATTTTGTTTCCTTTCCAGGTGTGTCCTTGTATATACACAACTGTTCATCGGATCCATTCACATGCCAGCGGTATGGCATCACAGGCTACCCAACACTTACTGCGTTCCGCAGTCTCAGCTGGTCAGCAGTAGAGAGTTGTTCTAGTTCCCAGTCCACTTACCTCAGACTGGACTATCATGGACCTGTAGTAGTGAGTTCCAAGAGTGTATCCTCACTCAAAAAACGCACAGTACACAACGAAATTGAGCAACTAACGTTTGCGACTTTGTTCCTGTTTTGCGTCTATTCTTGTTTAGAATTTAGCAATACCCGATCACTCGCTAGCTATTCCTACAAAACATCTGCTAAGATTTGCAACGTGGCCATTTTAACAATAAAATTTTTCTCCTGGTACTCCGATTTTCCACCCTGAGTAAAAACCAGCATGCAGCTGATTCCAGCTGACTGTAGGCTGTGGTCCAAGGTCATGCATGGACCGTATGGCGGCTGCCAGGGGTGCGATATATATGCTTTCAGTTACAGCTACGTAATTAGCGACCTTCAGATCGGAATACGAGTACGACTTCGAGTACAAGTTTTCCCTTCTGAGCACGCGCACTTAAACAAATTTCGACCTGAAAACCTAATGCGCGTGCTCAGAACGGAAAACTCGTACTCGTAGTCGTACTCGTACTCCGATCTGAAGGTCGCTATTGTGTACTGTGCGACGGCGATTAGCTAGGTCGAAACAGTTATCACCACAGTCGTGTCACCTTCAATATGCCACACACACACAGTATATTCTAAAAAGCTGGATTGTGAAACAAATTGGAATAAGCAGTGGCACCTCCACAGCGTCTGTATTCGTCCATTGAATCTAGGTCAAATTGGACTTTTTATGTGTTGTCCTTTTTAAAAAAGGAGAAAACGGAATTACCTGGGGAAGAACCTCTTGGAACAAAGTAGAAAACCAACAACAAACTCAACCCACGTATGACTTTGAGTACGAGAATTGAACCTTGGTCACATTGGTGGACGGCGAGTGCTCTCACCTCATAAAGTGCTAAGGCCAGAAAGATTCACCATGCTGCATATGCACACAAGCTCAAATGTTTTAAAGTGCACCCCAGTAACCTCAAGTGCTTTTCTTTGTTAGAGCGGTTTTCAATCGAGTGTCGTAAAAGCAAAACTAAAGTTATTACAGAGCCAATCACGTTCCAAAGGAAATACATCCAACAGCAACAGCCAACCACAAGTAATCACATCACAAAGCAAGTTGAGGCAGCCCGCTCCAAGCGCGGGAAAATGAGAGTCACGAAGCCACAAGTGGTTTTAGTTTTGCATCTGATTGGTTGAAACAAACCAAAACCAAAATTAAAGCAATTACTTAACTTCCGACACTTGATTGACGACTGCTCTAAGAGAATGGTCTTCACCTACAGCTAACATTGTTCGCATTTTCTCCTGGCAGTTTCGGTTTTGATGCGCGGTAAAGGTTAGCAAAACTGGCAGTCTTCTGGTCCCGCAAACATGCTAGTGAGAGGCATGGGTCTATTCTTCATTTACCCTCACAAACTGCTTTCTTTTCAAACTGGAATGCAAAGCAGTTTGTGACGTCAAATGAAGAGTGTGCCCGTGCCTCTCCCTTGGTCGCTCGTGGGAGTAATGACTGGCAGGTCTTTATTTTATTTATTGGTCTTTATTATTGGTTTCTTGTTTCCGTTTGTCTCGAGGCTCGCACTTGAGGTGCACTTGGTGGTTTTCACTTCACGTGACGTCATGGCGGCCATATTTTTTTTCCTTAACAATACAGTTACAATGGGCCCTTTGCATGAAACTGTCACATGGTACAAAATCAGCCCTGCTGGATGGCAAGCTACTCACTGGGACATCCAAAACAAGGAAAAGTCATGCTTGGCAGGTTGGGGGGAGACTGTTGCATTCTTTTGACATCCAGCAGGGCGGATTTTGTACCGTGTGACAGTTTCATGCAACGGGCCCATTCGTCTGGGAATCCGGAAGAGGTCATTTCCGAGTTGACTTTAGCCTCATTTTCTAAGCATCTCCAAGTGCAAAGCCTGCCTTTTGAAGATTTGTTTTCATTCATATGGGAAGTCAAACTAATTACCATCACTAGAATTTTGCTCTCGAAATCACTTTGAAAAAGGGGCTGAAGTGAATTCGGAAATAGTCTGTTCACTTCTATTTTCATCCACAATTTGTGTAAAAATGTTCATCCAAGAGTTGTTATTGTCTCCGACACAACCATGCCCATCACATCACGTGTTGTAAACAATGAAATTGTTCTTTTTTATGTCACAAGGCAAAACATGTGCTAGAGTGGTTATCCAACATCAGTCAACCGGCTGTGGACAAGTCATTCTTGTTTAGACCTCTCCCTGACATGGTATACAACTAGCTTGAAACTAACGTTTGTGACATCTGACATTGTTGTGGGTCTTATTAGTTAGACTGGTTAGCACGATTGGTAAGGAACCAATTAGCCTGTAAGCAGGCCCTCCTTGTTTTGTTGCAGCGTTAGTCATGTGAGCAACGAACCCGGAAGATGTGGGGCGGGAACTTACCGCCCCATTCCTCTCGTGGCCTTGGCTCTCTTCCGGTTCAATTCCCGGCCCGATCAACACCAGGGACCTCAAAAAGAAAAAAAACTGAGGGCAAAATCTGTTTTGACACCTGCAAATGGTTTAATCTCGTCGCCCTGATGACCACGTTGAAATGGCCTTCTCATCTCCTTCATGTTTTAACTTTTTGCCACAATCCTATGTTAACTAGTGCTTGTGGGCACACATAAGGTGACGGTCCGACCACAAGTTTGATTTCGGGTAGTCACGCACCCAGACCCTTAGTTCAAAGTGATCTTACAGTAATTTATCATAGCGGGTTGCAGTACTGATTGTTTTGGTAATCGTATCGTAATGATACAGCTAACCATCTTTGATTTCTTGGAATTTGCTACATTGCAATTTAAATACTTTTGCTAGATTCCTTCAATTCTGCCGTTTCAAGTTATCATTAGGCGGTGCGCCCCAGTGGTTAGGGCGCCGGGTTTGCGTGCGGATGTTCCGGGTTCAGATCCCGCTCTGACCGCCGACTGGTTTTGTCTTCTATAAGCCCGATTTCAATTCCACCACGTATTGCAAATAGCCAATGCTTCCTTGAGGATGGGTTTCTTAATATCGCTACGTTTATTTGAGTCGTTTCTTTGCCATGATACACGGTGCCACATGCTTCAAGCTTTAAATGCTACCGTCTTTACTTTTTAAATTTACTTTTATAATTGTTCTTCTCCTTGATTTTGCACCTCTTTAGAATATTCACTAGCACCTAGGCTCAGTTCTCATTTTCAATGGAACATGATGGCTAACCTTTGTGATATAACCTTATTGAATAATGAAATAAAATACGAACGTGTTTTGAGCGAAATTTCGTTCTTACAAGTTTTTGTGTCCACTTTCGACAGAACGTCGATGTACGGTTGATCGGTACTGTGTACACCCGCACCCTAGCTCGCCGCTACCTCGCTCCAAGTCTCATTAACAAATGGTTTCCCTTTCACTGCTTTCAACTGATCTGTGAGTTACTCTTTGGTCGAGTTCCTTGTTATGCAACATACACCCAAGATGTTGTCGACGATGGAAGCAAAGTGAAAGCGAAGGAGACCGATCTCGTGTTATCTAAGGTAAGTTAGTGCTAATTCTTTTATAGGTAACATTTATGTAGTGAAAATTCCCTTCCCTAAATTTCAATAGCGCTCTGCAAAACTGTGTGGGAGACTTACCAGACAAATTCATAAAAGTCATTCATAATTATTATCACTTTAGCATAAACCACATTTTAAAGATTTACCGGCCACCATCCCCTTCACTCTAATTGCGAGGATGCCACCTTTCGACATTTCAGTCCTATCAGTATGCGGGACGTATGTCACTTGAACCCAATTTAATGGGTGAGCTCCCACCAGTCTCGAAAGTATCCGAACTAGCAACGAACTAGTAATTGGAAGATGATATGTTCGACTCCTGTTACTAGAACTCAGATTTTTTCCGAGTATGTCCGTGTCACCATCGAGGAATACGTCACTTCATTAAATCGATTGTCGTAACTAAGGTTGTTTTTCTTTGTAGCTTGAGCTTCAACGGATCGATGGTGTGCGAGTGAAAGTATTCCAGTTGGGTCGAAATGTTGAGTATACAATCAATACGCAGAGAGACTCCAGGTTGCACATGTTTCATAACATACACAGGCAAGTGCGTCCGGGCCACATTGGTGGGAGGCTCTCACCCCTATGTCTTATGAATTAAAAACAAAAATTGCATAAGGCGTAGGGTGAGCTGAAGAAAAGGAATTTTTCCAGGATAGCTAAGGGGTAGGAGGGTGGGGAAACTTGCAGACATGCGGCGTGTAAATTGTTAGAGAATTCCCCTGGGACTTTTACGGCCAATAGAAGACCTAAGTATGCTCTGTGCATTGGTTTAACTGGAGCATCTGCCGTGTAAGGCACTCGGCTCTAGTGTGACTACATAGGAGGTTGATTTGGGATGGTGGGGAGCCAAGACGGATAGACAATAGGATATAGGAAGGGGACGGCTATTCTTAGAGTTATTTTTATAGAGTCATGGCCTCCAAAATCCTGAAGTCATTATTTGAAAGGATCAGGTCTAAGGGTAGTGATTAGGTTTAAACGCTGATAGTAGAGTGAGGGTTCATGTAGGGGTTAGGCAATTTTGAATTCAGGATTTCGGAAGTCGTTAACTTTTTGAATGCTATAACTCTACTTAAATAACTCTGTCGTTAGTTTATCTCATAGAGGGATGTAACACGTAATGGCTGGTCCCGAGGAAAAAGTTTATTTTTCCCCTACGAATCTCAAAGTTTCCCGGGGGGTCGGTCAGTTAGAGACGAAAACATGCGACATGAAAACAAATTGTCATTACACGGTTCATCGCTTACTTTACCTTTTCGTACATTTTGGCGTTGTAGTATTTTGGGGCTATTGTGTGTTTTTCTACCCACAAGGACGGCAATAGGCCAATGTCGATATATTAAAATTCACTTTTAGACAAAAGGGATCATCATCATCATCATCATCCTTCATAAAGTGAAGGAGTCGCCATTGCAAGTCTGTAGATCAGTTTGAAAAACGCGCTGACAGACAAACGCTATCATCACGCCACTTTCAATGACACTCTCATCACGTGCAATGGCGGTTTCACATCATTTTAAAGTGGAATGCCCGTAAACTAGCTTGAGAGCTAAGTGCACGTCCACCACAAACAGAGCATTTATATTTTTTACATCAGGGCTCTATTCATTCGAGCGCTGCTTGAATAATTATTTCCGATGCTTTGACTTGGTGTTTCAGATATGACTTGCCAAAAAACTTCAAATGTGAACATGATCACAGAAGATGCACAGATGTTGCTTTGCGGTTTGTTCATGATCATCGCCGGCTGCCAGTCCTTCACATGACCTCTGCTGCATTCCACACCAAATTAGGGTCGGTCGTTGCAATAATTTGTTTTGCTAATCTTCTCTTGGTTGATTTAACCTTAGAACTCACAAGAGGCCCTCCACCGACAAGTAAAATCTATGGGGAGTTACTGCGACTCACAAAAGCCGTGAACATTAGAAATGTTTCTGGAAACTGAGCCACACACAGCGACGGTGATAAGTTTGTTGTTTTGAGGATTTACTCTCGTAAAACATAACTGTGACTGCTCACTACACGATCAACATTTCTGAACCATTTTCTGATGTTCACGGTAAAGGGTTGATGAGGGTATAATGTTTGAACAGACGAGATAAATGGTCTGGCGTTAGCCAAAGTCAAATCTATAAAGTTGGTATTGGGAGTTAAAGTGTCCAATCTTTGCCTCTGTTGTGAATTATCGCTGGCCCCGGGTGGTCAAATACTGGATAAATTTATCCAGTACATATGTTACGATTCTGCCGATTAGAAAATTGGAAAGACTCCGTAGCACATTATGTATCCATCAAGAGAAATAAGGGGAAGAGAGGGTATTCCCCATGCATTCCCTTTTCCATAGGTAATATGTCTCAAGTTATTTTTCGATCGACTCCCAACGCTGTACAGATACCAAGGGGATTAGGCGACAGCCAACCATATGGCGGGAATGTGTTCCGCGTGGATAGCCCACGCTCAGAGAACATATTTTCGCCATATGAGTGGCTGTGACCTGATCCCCGTGGAGTCTGTACAAAATTAGAACTACCCTTTACGGCATAACAACAGAATAAACCGTATAATATAATCAGTAGCTTTCAGTTGATTGGTCACTCAAAATAAGAACTACCCCAAAGAAAATAATTTACAGCACTACATAGAATCTTAGCTTCTGCTTTTAAATAAACGTTCCCTTCGATAACAACTTTTTTAAGCCCACTGACTTTGCTCTGCCTCCTTTGAGGGCTTCTTTCCTTGTAATTCGAGTGACGGTGAGGCAGGGGTTTCAAACCTCAGCGACTGACTGGACGACCTACGAATTTTCTCTGATGAAGACGTTGCACTTTGAACTGTAGCTTTTACATGAATCTCCCATTTCCGTGTCCAATTTACCTCATCCACTTAGTTAAAACCCAATTTTACTATATGTATGGAGGAGAATGCTTTACTGGGAACTAAACCATTCGTAGATTCCATACGCCACTTCATTGGGGTTCCAATTGTTCCTATTTTCCTTCTGTCACTTTTTCGAGTGCCGTATCGTTCAATGACGTCATGAGTCCTTTCTTTTCCTGCTTTTGTGAGTCTCCATATAATATAAAGAACAGTACACGGTGGCGAGAAGATATGAATTTCGCGTTCAAGTGGCAAACAATATCTAACTCCTTCGCTGCGTTCATTCGTGCATTGGATGTTGTTCCAACATAAAATTCATGTGTGATATCCTCTATTTCGCACTTCACTTCTATTTAACACCGGCTTTTTCTGTTTTCACTTTGTAGTTCTGACGAAGATGCCAACTTTGAACCATTTGCACACGACCTACCTATATTGCTTGCACTAGCGCACAGACACAATATAACTGAAGCCAGCTCCTTTTACAGGGTAATACCGGAGAGCTAAGTAACGCGAAAAAGGAAATTGTTTTGGATTATGTATGGATGGTGTTTGAATCCGTTCTGGCATTTTTGCAATTATAGTAAACGAGATGGTGAGCTTTAAGCCCCCATGCATCTTATTTATTCTAACACCAATTTATTTACACTCATTCACAGACCAAATATTCCAATTTAGAGAATGCCACCATTTGACATTTCAGTCCTAGCAATTTGTAGGACTGTTGTTACCCTGCGAGCAGTGGATTCTCGTCTCTTATCCGCTTTGGTAGCGAAACGAGAGAGAGACCACTGCGAGTAAGCGATCCGTTCCGTCCTGATTCAGAGACGAATAAATTAAAGTAAGACTGGAAAAACTAGTTTGCAAACCAGTTCTTTCTTCACAAGGGCGCATGTGAGCATAACGTGTGCGATAATGTGGGGTGTTTAATGACGTATGGGTCGTCGTCGCGCATGCTCGACAGAACGGGTCGCTTACTCGCACTGGTTTCTCCCTCGTTTCGCTACCAAAGCTGGCAGGCTAGACTTGTCATCGAACCTAGTTTAATGGCCTAGCTCTCATGACTCTTCTGTGGCTCAGTGCTAGAGCGTCCGAAGTTTTGATTGGAAGGTCATAGGTTCGACTCTTGTTTGGATTTTTTTTCCGAGTATGCCGCCTTCATTGACCGAAAGAAAAAAAAATCGTTAGTTCACGTTTGAGATTGCTATCACTCTGGTCACATAGTGGATTTTGCTGCTTAGCGGGCGCGGACTGTTCCTTGCGCAAGGTCCTGACCACACTATGCAATGCGATGGTTGTAAAATGTCATCCTGTCATCCTTGATTCTGAAGATGACTTCCGCTCACGTTGTCGAAACACAGTCAGCGTCATCAACAACAGTCGTTCTCAGGACTCACACTTACTTTATCATATTGTTTTCGTTTAATCGCCTTTAAATGAGTGCTGTCTATTTTTCAGGAGCTGACCGAAGCAGCTTATGCTATGTACCGTGACATGGTGTTTGTTATTTTGGATATCGATGAATTTGCTCACTGGGCCAGCCGATTTGTACCCAAGGACTACCATGCCAGCAACGCTTTCGGTAAGTCACACCTTTGAGCATAGTTTACCGAATGTGTTCTTTAGATCGGCTTTCAATTAAGTAATCTCTCTATTGTTTTGGTTTTGCATTACCACGCTTAGCGATTGGCTGAAAAATCCCAGTCTTGCCACATTCTCCGCCAACCAGAAGCAAACGTAACAAGCTTTTTGTAGCAGTTCGTCAGGTGTTCCTCTCAGCACAATGATTCAGCTTGTTCAAAGTAATGATTTTTCCAGAAATAAAAATAGCTTCTTAAAATATGCAAAAATGCATGCAGATTTTCAGGCTTTTCAGATTTATAGGCTGAAATTGTTACGGACGTGAGAAATAACAACCATTTGTATAGCAGAAAGACGCTTTACCCTCCAGTCACGCTCCGGTGATTTTCATACAAATCTTTGTATTTTTCTATGTTTCGTTTTTACACCGCTGCAAAATTGCTTATTCTACCTCTGATCGCGTATACTATCTCATAAGTATAAGAAACTGACTTGATTATGGAAAATTTCACTGGACCTGCCTCTGCAAGAAAGTACGGAATTCTCGAGTTTTCAAATAGTCAAAATCTCGACCTTCGTCGGTATTTGTCTGAAAATTTGCATCCTATCAAAGTGAGACGTCCATCTTTTCCAGCTGCAAGTTTACTGATTATCAGTCATGTGACTAACTATTGCAAAGCTTGCTTGCACGCGTTTTCCCGCCCTTACCGCCGGTTGCATGAATTTGCATGAGAAAGACTTCGCACTCAGACTCGCTTTGAAAAAAAGGCCGAGATGAACTCGGAAAGAGCCTATTGCCCGACTAAACAGACGACGTTCATTCAGAAAGTACATCGAATTTGAACAGTTCAATTTTCAGGTCTATGAAGTCATAGAATTTGAATGTAGGCCATGGAAAATCACGGTTTCATTCTCCCTCACCAAGTTTGTCCGAATGAAAAATACTTTCTTGTAATTCCGACGCCGCAAGGAAAACAGAGACAAAGACAACTGGAGCAAAGTATAAGTTGGTAGCTTGTTTCAGGTAGAACAAGCACCTACGGAAAATGTTTATTCCAAACAATCGGATACATAAATACTCCAAAATAGACAAAGATACAATTGCAAACAAACAACTGAAGTCCCGTGCCCCGAGCAACGTTAAGCCTCTCTTGAACCTGGACATCGGACTTCCAACGACCATGTAGTTTCAATAACCGTTCCTTCGACGAGCAATTCTTTAAATTGGTTACAATAGAGGTGGCGCCTCCAGACCTAAGGCTATGCAAACCGAAAAGCCGCTGATCATAGCCTTATATTTTCAAGCATTGCTTGAACATCTGCCTAAAGCACGAGTACGAAACTTTCCTGCCACCTAAAACATACTTTCCAAAGGATTTGAGAAAAGCAACAACTGATAAGGGTACGTAGAACTCCCGGACTTATGTATAAACACGTCTTGACCTTCTCTATAAACATCGGTCTTACTCTCAGGACGTCTGATGGTAATATAGTCTGGCAAAACGGTAATATTACAAAGGAAGATATTGAGAAGTTCATTTGCGCGGAAAAGACCTACGAAAGAAAGAACACGCGTAGCAGCAAACCTCAAATCTTTGAGTAGCATTACCTTGGGCGTACTTTGTAACAGTGGACGTAATTAATTCCAACGAAACGGGTTCCTTCTTTTTTATCGCTTCAAGTCTAGATCGTTTTTCCGCTTCAACTAAATTCTGGCAAAGCCCAGCATCTAAAGGGTTAGTATCCACGGGCAAAATACTGTGGGCCCATTTGAGGGCAGCATGAGCCATACAAACATACCGTCTTCTTATCTAATAAGTGCGTAAAATACTGGCAAGGAGCATGGTAGCCCGACAGGCTTCTGGTAACGAAAAAACAAATTAGTTTCTCTTATGTATTTGGACACGGTTCCTTTCACTCTGGAGTGTAAACAGTGTTTTTCAGCAAGTTAACGGACTCAGATCCCCACACAGGCGACTGAAGCAAAACCTGCGGAAGAAAAGAACAATAACCAAATAAAAGATAATTGACAAATCAAGGAAATTAAAGGTAAAGAAAAATCCGTGGACTGCTATGATCCTCATGCCCGACGCATACCAACACAAAGAAAAAAATACGATCGGTTCGTCAGCTGTATTATTACATCAACATCTCAACATGAGTGAGCACTGGAGTAATACACTCTCAAATTCATAATCCTCAAGTAAAGCGTCCGCCCATCGGCAACGTGACTGCAAATGCAATTCTTTGTGCTCTCAGCACTAACATAACGGTCAAGGGGCATCACTGATGGCCCATCGGCAACAGCTCTACAAAGGCATAAATCAAATATGTTCATATGCTGACCGTCCATCGGCAACAGCACTAGACGAATACAGCTCATCGTGCCCTCGGCATTAACATGACAGTCACAAAAACATATGACTAATTGTCCATCAATTCTCTAATGGCAACAACACTACAATGCAAATCAAAGCGCCTCCAGCGTTAAAATATCAAGCAAACCGTCAGTCGGCTATTTCAGAGGCTCTAAGGGCATGAAAAACAAAAAACCTTAGACTTAACTGACGCTAATTTAACAGCAATAATGAATCCATTCCAATTGCTAGAGCCAGCTAATGATCCTTGAGCTCTTCCATGACAACAAGCGTAATTACCCTTAAAAAAAACCGATATTCTGCGATCGTTGCCCCTAGCAAAGGCCAGAAGCTAACGGAGGGCCATGCAGGGACCACCAGGGTGACAGCAACATTCTGCAAACTGATGTAGCTCAGAACCCTGGTAATAATACCAGCAGGTGGAACTACTAAACAGTTTTCCCCTTCCCATGAATGAAAAAAGGCGTCAACGCCCGCAGTACCGGGGTTTCAAAAACGAGAGAAAAAACGCGAGTTTTCGCATTGAGATAAGAGGCACCCCGCAAGAGTTCCAAGGTATCAAACACTGAGAGGTAAGTTGCCAATCATCGCAGTCCCTGATTTTACTAACGAAATCAGCCTGAGTATTCAGATCTCTGGGGACTATTGAACATGCAAATCTATATTATGCTAAAACTTAATGAAAAAATGTAAACCAAGTGGTGCAAAGGTAGTTTTATACTACCAACATCCACAGTTCTGGCGGTAGCCTGATTATCAGTAAACCATTAGACGCGAGCGTCAAAGAGTTCCTCCCCAAAAGCTTATAAGCTGTAGAAAATAGCAGTAAGTTCGCGATGAGTCGAACTAAGCGATCTTTCCCGTTCAGTGAACATGGTATGACTAACAATCTGCTTGCTACCTTTGATAAGGGCTCCACAAGCATAACTGCTGGCATCAGAATATACAATTTTTTTGAGAGAGGATTGGGTTGAAGAACTGCCTCGTATTTAGGGCTGTGAGGTTTTCGCGCCAGAAACTAACTTCGGCAAGACGAAAGCCGTCAAGGTCAAATTCCGTATCCCAGTCAGGAGAAGCCGCAATGGATATCTGACAGTGCCTAGTCATGATACTAGCCAATCCATTGACAACAGGACTCATAGACATAATAGAACCGACAAAAGACGCCAAAACCAACGCGCAAACGGAAGGTTTCCATAAAGTATGATCGCTAATAGAGGATGCCTTGAGGACTCTGCTTTGCTTAATCGAAATGGTACCATGTTCGCAGTCCCAGGTAATACCCAGCCAATCAACTTTTTTGGACAGGAATCCAATTGCTTTTCCCGTCGTTTACAACAAAACCGGAAGCGCATAAATTGCCTTTTATATGATGAAAAGCATTGTCAGCCCTCTCCAAAGAATCCTCAATATCCGGACCATCGTCTAAATAAACCACGGAGTGAAAATATCTAGACCTCCAGTACTTGACCAGTGGTCTTAACAATTTGGTAAAGATATAAGGAGCTGAAGATAATCCCAAGGGGAGTACATTAAACATGAAAAAAGGTTCTCTACCATTGGGAAAAACCCAGGCAAAACCTAAATATTGCCTATGATGAGAACAAATTTCCAGATGATGATACCCTCTTTTAAGATCAAAACTAATAGCGAAACCACCAGCTTGAAAATACTCCAAGGCTTTCTTGTAATCCTCATATTTGAACCTGAACTTGTAGAGATGCTGACTTAAATCGAGAACAAGCCTTCTCTTGCCGCAAGGTTGAATGGATACTAATAAAGGATTAATATTGTCTAAAACCGAAGAATTGACCTCGGCCATTCTACCATCTCGAATGAGTTCCTGTATGGCTTCCGTAACCAAATCGCAGTGATCCCAAGAGGAACGATTGTTCTTGCGACAAAATGTAGGTGATGTGGACAAAAAGGGGATCTTATAGCTATCGCGAACGGTAGACAAAATAAAATTAGAAGGGTCCAAATGCTCCCAGAAGGCAATATGCGCTCTCAGGCGAGCACGAACAGAATGCAGGGAAGAACTGCAAAAGACCGCGTCTCCTTCATTAAAGTGAAAAAGTTGTGCCTCAATCACTGGTCTTCGTCGGAACAATCTTCGGCCACACATCGTTTTCCACCAAATCCTGAAATGGGCTTATCTGACTGAATGTCGGTGAAAACCTTCCGGTAGAAAACCGATCCTTGTTGCTTGAAGGTGCTCCTACATTGTGAGAAGCCTAGGTAGGATGGACGAGGTACACGATGGCCTTATGCAAACAGAGGTACAAAGAAAAACGAGAGTTCAAAACAAAACTCGGTAGAATACGATTATCATAAAATGAAATTTAGCGTAACGTAGGTGCTGATCGAAACCTGAAAACCTGGAATGAATATACATGAACAAACAACCTCTATATATAATAGGAAAACGAACGAACGAACAACAGTTTGTAATTAAGAAATGTAAGAGAAAAATTCTTCCACAAGGAATACAAAGAAAATGACACATACTTGCTAAATCCTCAACTGAAGGAAGATACATTTTTGCTCATTGAAGAGAACCATGGAGGAAAAGTGCTCCATGAAAGTTTCTTCAGAAGGAGACAGTTTTTGGACAATTTTGGAAAGCAATACTTGATTGAATCAATTATTATTAATCAAGTCTTTGAAATTGCAAAAGGGTCATTCGCAAAGTGATGGAAAATCTTGAAGTATTAAAAGCTGAAAATAGTCATTAGTGTGAACCATGATGAAGCATAAAAAAGAAACCTCCGTTTTTCATCATCATAACAAAAAAATTGATTTACAAGTTTTCTTACCGTCCACCATTTATACCGGTTTGTGTGAGTGATGTATTATCCCGGGCCCTTGCAACGGATGTACAGTTCTTTGTTGGGGACAAACTCAGTACATCGATACCAATCGATTAACAATTAACTGTTTGTTTGTTTTTTTAAATCGGTTGGCGTTCCAGTCATCGACCTCCATTGATTGGTTGTTTTTTTCTCCTTTATGCGCAATAAATGAATTTTAGGGGCGTAAATGTGGCCAATAGGTTGTGGAATTTGGAACTTTATTGGAAAAATTCATTTATGCAACCAGTTCTAAAATGACGTGATTTCCACTAAGCCGCTATTTTGTCAGGAGACTTGTAGACGGTACAAATGACTTCCTTCCCCACACGAATTAATGTGTTGGGTCATGCAACACTTTGATTAATATTTCATTCATGTTTATGTAGGGAGACTGTCTGAGGATGTGCCAGCGTTATATCACTATCCTCGCCTGTGCATCATCCGGCGTGATGACCATCAACACGCTGCATTTTATCCTCCTGTTAGTGAACTACAAGACCTGGGGACTGGTGTCCAAGCGCGCCTCGATCGGATCAACTCACAGCAGATTATTAAATTCGTGCAGGATTACATTAAGGATCCCGCGGGAGCTGTTGTCAAAACAGAGTTTTTTTAGAGGTTTGAATCTCGAGGGCTGCAGTTTTAAGGTTGGCCAAAGACACGGGGTGTTTGGAGAGGGTGGTGTCATTGGATCCTTTGCGCCGAATGCAAGGTCAAAGCACACACTGCCAAGAGTCTTTGGCTAGTGGTGTTATAACAGTGTTCAAATGGTCCGAACAATGTTTGATCTACACTGAAGTATAACGGATGCTAGAACAAATGTGATGAAAGCTTCGCGGATACCGTTTGTGGCACACGTGCGCGAGTTCAGCAGTGTTGTAGGTCTAAAGGATGTAACGGTTTTGTCGATCTTCGTTGTTTGTTTTTCATGACAGTTTGTGACGGAGAAGTTTGAAAAACATAACCTTGATTTTAAATCACCTTTTCGTTTACGTCGCCGTTGTAGATCTCAACGTTCCTTTGTTCCTCTGGCTAAGGAAAATACACCTTATTCCAAAATGGCTGCCATTTTAAGATCCTTTTGTTTTTATTCAAATTAGCCCTCGATGCCTCTTTCTCAAGCTCAAAATTCAAAAGAATAATTTAGCTTGAACGAGGCAACAAGGACTCATTTGAATAAAAACAAAAGAATATTAAAATGGAGGCCATTTTGGAATAAGGTGTATAGCTGCCCGCGTGAATTACAGTTGTTGAAGTTTCGTTAACCGGACCAGGTATTCCATTGAGTGACTGAGTTTCCACAAATTCGTTGAGATCGTAATCCTGAAGTAAAACTTTGATAGGCTGTAAGAAACGTTAAATTTTGTGTACGTGGACTTTTTTTCCTATCAGCAATCAGTAGTTCAGTTGGTAGAGATCTGGGCTACCGTGCCGAACTGAATTCATAAATTATTTTAATGTGATGTGGATTTGTTCTTCCGTTTTAGAATTTTGATTTTGGCGCAGCTGAAACCACTGCCGTGCGATAGTCGAGCCCCTGCCGGGTCATATTCACTTGGGTACGACAGGGCAGCAGCACCACTCTAGGAATAGGCTTAAAAAGCACTTTCAAGAAACTTTAGGCTTGGTTAATCTTATGGTAAAGTTGCTGGTGCATCACATGAAAGTCCACCTGAAGTTTCGTTTATGATCTATTTATTTACCAGATATTTATGACTACGCAGAGTCCCTGGCCTCTTCTCGTTACTTTCTTTTAAAAAAAGGCTTATTTTACTCTTATTATTTATTCAGTTTTGCTTGTAAATATTTTGTAATAAAAATTCCTTTTGTCTTAAAAACTAGAGGATTCAAAGTAAGTTTTCCAGATGGGTCAGCACTCGACAATATACGACATTCCTCAAAACTGCTTAAAGGGACCTTTGACATCTCCGGACCATGGCCGCTGGTCACGTGAGTGAACGTGATCTCCAAGATTTGTAGAGGCAATCGAGTGCAATTTGAGGTAAAAGGGCACGAATAGATTTGTGCAAAGAGTAGGAAGTGTAAATTGCGCGTTGAGCAACTCTTTCGCTTCTCCCGTGCTCTCCAAACCCCCGCGTGCATTCAAAACTCGAGAGACGCACCCTAAGCGTGAAACCAATTCTCAAATAACATTAATGAAAAAATTTCGAGATACCTTTTTTTATAATCATCCAATCGCTTGTAGTTTTGTTTTGCACTGTTCAGCTCCGCCGGCTTGTAATTTTCGATTTCATCCTTCAATTTCCTAAAACACCATGTTTTCCTAACGGATTGGAAAGAAGCAGTGCTTTTCACATTTTCATTTTTGGCGCTGTTTTCCAGCTGAAGAAACCTTTTCAAGACGCCCGTCATATTTAGGCCATTTCCGAGTTCACGTCAGCCTCTTTTTCAAAGCGAGTCTAAGCGCGAAAATTTTGTGATGGTAATCAGTTTTACCTTGCACATGAATAAGAACTCATTTTCATAGGAGAGATTTCGCCCTTAGACTCGCTTTGAATAAGAGGCTGAAGTAACTGACTTGGAAATGGCTTATTCTTTTCGCAACTCCTTACTGTATGCAAATTTTGCGCAATCAAGAGATCTTACTTTTGCTTCAAGGATTTTACAGCACAATACAAATAATACAGAAGCAAAATCATAACCAATCATATGGCGGGATTGTGTTGGTCGTGAATAGCCCACGCTCAGAGAACACATTAATTCCCGCCATATGATTGGCAGTTCAGAGTTGCCTAATCCCCTTGGGATCTGTATAGCGTGGGAGTCGATCTAAAAATAACTTGAGACATATTACCTATGGAAAAGGGCACGTATGGGGGATGCTCTCTCTTTCCCCTTTATGTTTGTTGTTAACGGTCGCACTGCGCATGCTTGAGCCAACCAGACTTCGGATCCGGGGTACACCAATGCACCATGTATAACTGGGTGATGACTTGCACCACTCGGCTGAAACATGTCGTTCGTTATACCGGGGACTTCATAAAACAGAGACTCGTTATTTCGAGGATCCATTTTATTATCATTTACACGTTGAAAAGTTGTGGACAAAAATTTCATCGAATTATGAGCTGAGGCGATTTCGAACTGCAACATTCCCTCCTCGATTGTCAGCCCTTCCTAATAAGTATCCCTTAAAAAGTCAATATACGATTCTCACCAACTAGGCAAGAGGAGCAATTGAGTCAACTCTCTCCGAGACATGTCAGAAGTCCATAATCAGAAAGTCTCGATCAGTCTCATTTGGTCTTGGCCCGTCAGTTTACGGTATTGTCTGAATTTAGAATAGAGGTTCCGCCAAATAATGGCCGATCAGATTGGGCCCGATAACCATGATTGCTCGTGCTAAATGCAAATCATGGCACAAGTCTAGCAGCAGCCGTTCTAAAGTTCTCTTTAAGTTCGTATTTCTGTTATTACCCTGGAGTCAACCTTTCCACGTATCGTTTTATTTTTCAGTTTAGAACTGCCTCTTTTGCACGAGGCTTAAATTCGCCACGAAAATCTGAGTCTTCCAAGCTGACCTACATTTCCGTGACTTTCACTAGAAACATTGACGTTTAACAATAAGCAAAGGCGTTTTTGAGCACCGTACGTCAACCGGAAGTGAAGCGTTTTCCCTTTCAAACTGCCTTTACGCAACGACATTTGCACTAGCGACGTATTTACTCGTATAAACACGATTTCCTAGAAAATTTGGGCGAAACCAATGCCCAAGAATACGAAACGTCCACTTTATGACTTTATGCTGACTAGGCTTTTAACAGTGCGTCAACCCGTGAAACCTACGAAGTTTTAAAAATAGAAAGATAGGCGCAAAGGTTGAAGCTAGTATGGAAGAGTTAAGCTGCTGTAGTAGTCATGGGCTCTTGAGAGACCATAAATTTATGTGCCTCCCCACCCTTTCCTTGTATAAAAAAATCATTGACCCTCACCCTATTCACAGAAGCCCTGTCCGCCCCCCCCCCCCCCCCCCCCCCCCCCCCCCCCGAGATAATGACTGGTCCCTGAGTGAGGACCTGTTTGCAATATACAGAAAAGTTTGAAAATAATTGGAAAATTCGCTCCTGAGACACGGAAGTTTTTGTGTAACGAGAATCAAATGAATAAGACACCGCAGGCTATGATGGCTAGCCTGTAAGCGGTCGGTATTAGATAACATAGGTTGAAAGCAGATGTTTGCGCCCGCGAGAATAAGAACTCCAACTAAACCATACCTGTTCACTCGGACGGCTGGTCATTGATATCTAGTTTCTATGTTACACCGTGTAAGCAGATTCTTCAATTTTCTGTTGCATGCAGTGTGCGTCAGTCGAGCGGCAAAAAAGTCCAATTTGATGAAGGGGAGCGTGTGAAGGCATAAAACCTTGAAGATGCATGAAATTTATCAGCTCAAGTATGGTTATTTCAGCAGCATTGCTATGCAGAGTCGGTTTTCATAGAAGTAGAAGCGAGCTCAGAATTGATATCCACTCAACGATACTGGCCGTGTTCTTTGGTCCTGTTGAATAAAGTTCCCACTCAAAGTTTGTCCGGGCCTCGCTGTCGGTCCGTGCTTTCGCGTTTGTTGTAGCAGCTGCTGTGACATTTTTTGCGATGACACTGTTAATTTTATGTGACGGCAAAGTTGTTGTGCTGGGAATTTGTTCCTGCCTTGGGCATCCTGTGGAAAAAATAGATACTATTACAATCAATCGGGCTGACGGGAGATTTTAGTGCGGGTAGGATTGTAAAAAAATTAGTGGACAAACGTATTAATTGTATTTTCTTGTTAGTGCAATGCCTCAGAGCCCGTTTTCACAATTAAACTAAGACCAAACAATTTCATGCAAAGTCATTATGAATTATGTTGCCGCAACATCAGCGATGTTTGGCTCGTACAAGTGACTCGATATTTTCAGAACTACACAAGTGATTTTCTACGATTTTGTTGCAAACATTTCAAGCCTTACGACTTTTTATCTTGTTTCAGGTCGCGTCTCTGATTATCCAAGATGCCGGCCAACGGTTGTAGCAAATTGAAGACGGACCTCGTAGAATATTTTTCAATGGCGATAAAAGTGACTGTCGATCTCACAAAAAAAAGACAGACAAACACCGTGTTATAAATAAAGAGAAAATAAAGTGGGAAGAGAGGGCATCCCCAATACAGGCCCTTTTCCACAGGCAATATCTCTCAAGTTAGATGACTCCCACGTTGTACAGATCCCAAGAGAATTAGGCAACAGCAAATCATATGGCGGAAATGTGTTCTCTGAGCGTGGGCTGTCCAAGCGGAACACATTCCTGTATCTGTACAGCGTGAGAGTAGATCTAAAATAACTTGAGACATTACATATACCTATGGAAAAGGGCATGTATGGGGGATGCCCTCTCTTCTCCCTTTATTTTCTCTTGATATTACAGATGGGTTATATCCTCGTCAGTGGTCTTTATTGCACAAAAGTCCACAGAGCTCTGGATGCGTCGACTGTTAACTGATTTTACCGCTCCAGGGACCCATTCCTCAGAGCGTCCATACATATTGTACCCTTGAGTCAACCCTGTATCCTTTTAAAACTGTAATATCTGCGGGGACGCCTAGATTTGCTGCGAAAGCTGACTTGTTTTGAAATACCCTCGTGCGGCTTCAACTGACGTTTATTATAAAAACGCTAGCGAAAACCCCTATGGGAGGTGCTTCTTAAATTAAGAAGATACGCGATAGGGTTGACTCAAATGCGTAGTGCATGGCTCCGAGTATTGGGCTGCTCATCAGTACTTGTGCAATCTGAACTCGTGTTAAAAAACTTTTCAAATGCTCCCATAAGGGGCTCTCCTTGCTTAATTAACCAGGGAGAGATTTCATCGCGCGCAATTTTTCCGCAAGTACATTTCCTTATCTGACATCATTTTGGCAGAAACGTAAAGAAGTACTTTTTCCACTGCAAAATACTATAACAGGTTCCTTCTATTTTTTTTTTTAATTGGTAATGCCAGTTTGTTTCCAGAGTACTGGAACTTCCAGAGTACTAACCTTGATACGTTTGGCAGAAGTAAATCTCCACTCGCATGCATACGTGTCCGAGTGGTATCCAGGCCCTCGGGTTGAACCGAACATAACGGGCAGCGATGCGACGCGCAAACATGTTCGTATGTACTGTAAACCCGTCTCTGTTCCCCCGAAGCATCTGTTGACGAAAAAATTACAAGAGAAATTGAGGATTTATCAATACAAAGTAAAACACAGTACTACATAGTACAAAGTAGGCCGTGGAGAGAAGGTATACTTTTATTTGGCCTCTCTCGCTATAGCTTCAGTTTCTTTACTGCCATTTATTCACAAGCAATGATAAGTTATTCGCATTTTTTAAAAAACCGATTGAAATCTTTAAACGAACAGATATCTACCAAAGTGTCTCGTACAGACCTCTACAAAGTGGCTCGTTTCTTACAGCTTCTTTCCCCAGATTATAAAGTTGGTGATGAAAATTCTCATGTACGCATGCCTACCTACCTGTGGTCCGCTGTCAGTCTCATTGCTGTACGTTTGCCACTGATGACCGTCCAAGCTGTAATTGAGCGTGTATTCTGTGACCCAGGTCCCCATTACCGATCCTTGAGTCGCAACTCCGGATACATTTCGAACTTCTTCCAGATCAACCTGGGAAGAAATTGATAAGGTGGCTACTTTCACCTTAAGAGGGTTGTTTTCAATTGAGCGTCGTAAAACAGACTGAAAATTCCTGGAAAAAAATTGCACGCAAATATCTGGAAAATTTGTGAATGAAAACACTACCGGGCAACGTCTAGCGAAGATTAGTCGCCAAAAATTGGTCAGTGTAATCCTTTGCCCTGTACTTTCAGTTCGCAACTAATTTTTTTTTTCTGGTGGCTTAAGCCGTCAAAAGGTCTATTACGAGAGCTAACCAAAAGCAAAATCAAAGCAATTGCGCGATTACTTTCGACACTAATTGAAGACTCCACAAAGAGAGAGTGTGTAAATCATTGCTCACCGCTCATGCACGCTTTTGTAATTCAGTTCAACATTTTTCAACTGAATGTCGCAAAACCGAGATCAAAATACTTCTTGGCAAATCACAATTTATAGACCCTCAAATCAAGCAATCAGCAGAACTCTGGGCTAACAGATAGAGGCGAGAAACACTATCAAGATTTTTGCTGTGGGAGAGGCGTAGCTTAGTGCTCTTCTAGGGCTCTGGATTTGGATGCAGATGTTCCGGGTTCAAATTCCATTCTAACCACCAACCGGATTTGCCTTCGGTAGTCCCCGAATACAACTCCACCACTCTTTGTAAATAGCCAACGGGTTGCCTCATTCTAGCAGGCGGGTTTCTTTCACGGCTCCATAAAATTGAAGCTGCAAATTTCACCATGTATAAAAGAGGTTCCTTACTCCTTTTTAAACTTTACAATTGGTTTTGGAGTTGCTTTTATTGATGAGTGCAAAGTGGGGCGAGAACTTTCGGTAAATCACTAATAGTGACAACGACAATCGTCAAATTACTTCAGATGACACTCAGCTCGTTACAACCCTTAATTTCACCCGATGGCAAAAGGACCCAGCTCTATTGTGTTTAGGGTTAGGGTCCATTGTTTCTGTTGTTGGCTTGTTTGGGCCCATTGCTTTGCTAGCCAGTTCCAAGAGCCGTTATAATAGCTTCGCACTGACAATCACTCGACTGAAACGAACAACTCTCGTTGCTACGCAGAATACCTGTAGGTACTGTGACGTATCTTCTTCCCCTGCGCACCAGCTGTCCCACAAAGCAGACCCATTGACTTGTTTGACAATGTTATTCAGCCGGCCTTGAGACGGGTGATTTCCATTGGAAGAGGATGACGCAGTCACCTGCTTGTTACTTATCTGTCTGTTTTCCAGCCCTGCCGCTTTGGCGCAATCCTTGTAAGTGCCATCTGTATAATTAGAGTGCTAGTACGATCAAAAAACAATCTTCTTTTTTCATCTGAATTCGTAAGCATATTTATCACAAAGTTGCCTGCCAAAAATTTCAGCTTAATCTGGAGACGGGGGTCGCTTATTTTAACTGAAATGTATCCAATTTCATTGTCCGCCATAAGTAATAAGGATCGAGGAGAAAATGACGTCATACACTCACCAGATGAAGAATGCAGTATGTGTATACGCGGCTGACGTAGTGTGCAGCACTTTAGCGTGGGGCTTTCAGACTGTCAAACTCGTGTTTTGCCACGATGCATTCCTTTGAGACTACTATACACGGAATGTTTGGGGATTTATTCCGTTTTCGGAATGAACGCAATAGCATTCTGTTTATTCTGCTCTCCCCATAGCAGAACGAACGGACTTAACAGAATACGGTTTGCACTGAATACTGACAGAATACGCGTTCTTTTTGTGAGACTGACGTGAAAAACGTGCGCGGCCGCCAAAATCTCAGTCTTACCGTGACCGAGAGGGGACTTCAGACTTCAAACTTTGGACATCGGTCTTCGGACTTTGGACTTAAGACTTCCGACTTAGGGCTTCGGGTCTGGGAATTTTGGCGTCGTCACGACAGTAACGCGTCTAGCGACAAGTTGTGCCTTAATCTTAAACGCCTTGTAATTTCTGGTTAACCCACTAATGAACGAGCCGATCTTTCCATTTCATCGAGAATAGCACATATTATGTCTTCAAGGCGTGACTCCATCCTACGGTTGGTTCTTTTTAAGCGTAATCCTTTAAGTTCGTATTCCTCGGGGAATGCCATGAACAATTACAAAGGCCTCGTCCACACCATGCCGGATAAATTTGAAAACGCAGCTTTATTGTTACGGTTAGGCCTTCCGTCCACACTACAACGCACATATCCGCATGAAAAGATCCGCGAAAACGGAACTTTTTGAATACGCTCTCTAGAGTGGAACAATTTGAAAACGCAACTTTTTTGTATTAGTGTGGACGGAGAACTTTTCGTATCCGGAACGTTTTTAATACGCTTACGTCATTTTGTCATGTGATTTATCTTCCCGGTCATAAATTCAACATGGCGGAGAACATGATGTTTTCTGTGTTGTTGACAATAATTTCTTCTTTAATCGCTTATTTAGAGTTAAGTGTTGCTTTAGTTCACATGAATATTGTACGCCAGAGAATCAAGAATAACTTTAGACAATCATTGGTGTCAAAGGATACTCGGAAAGCGACGCGACGCTGTCAACCTTACAAGCAGAGACGCTTCTGGACTCGACCTGGCAGAACGAGTGCGTGGTGGGACAACTTTGTCAACGAAGACTCCCAATCGATGTTTTCCATTTCCTTCGATGTTTTGTAGGCCATTGTAGAACTAAGCAACAATTGCACTTCGTCATAGGACCAAGAGAAGTAATCTGTCTTATCTTTGGCATTAGTTGTTTGCTTTTTACGTCGTGACATCTTAAGTTTGAAGAAATTTAACGAAGCAAAGGGAACGCGACGAAACCTTCGTAAACAATAGCAGTTGGCGGGAAAGGGAACTATCGCGGGCTCCATATTATGCTTCACTGTGAGCATGCTCAAAGCCAGGTTAAGCAATTGTGCCGCCGACAATCTCGTTCCCAGAGGCTGCAATCCCTTTGGTCAGCACCAGGGATCACTAACCTCTGGGCTAATCCAAAACAGGGCCGACTCTAGTTGGTTGGTGAAAACAAAGAACAAAGATACCGGAAGTTGTTTGCGCGAAGTGCAAAGTTTACAACTTCCACGAAATTACAAGGAAAAAATTGCTATCACTTGTGTCATTCGTGTGTGAACAAAATTCAAACGTATAAATTGTTTTTCACATGATTCCACGCAGGCGCAACTGCAAACCGGAACCACGATTTGGTGGTTCCGGTTTTGGATTCTTCCAGAGCGTCCGTTGCCCGTTCCGCTGAATGAGGGTAACGTAGGCTCTGGGGGCGAGATTGTGCCGCCGATAAAACGCTGTAGTGTGGACGCAGAACATTTTATCCGTTTTCATGTGTGGACGGAAAACTTTTGTTCTGTTTTTGCACCTAAAGTTGCGTTTTCAAATTTATCCGGCATAGTGTGGACGAGGCCAAAGAAGGCTAAAATCTCGAAATTGAGTGAGTGAATGACGTCATTTTCTCTTCGATCCAGCTCTCCGAGGCCTAACCGGCCAGTTTTGAACACCAGTAATACTGGACCGTTCAGAGTAAAAAGTATTCTTTTCAAAATTAAAGCTTAAATCCTTCCAAACCCGTGTTAAGTAAGTTGACTGTTTGTTGCTGTTGTTTCGATGTTCTCGGTTTACTTATGCAAATTGAAAGGAGGGTCTTACGTCAACTGGGACTGCATGAGTGGCATGCAACAACGATCAGAGACATTTGTCAGCTGCAAACAGTCGGGTGGAATTAAAACAACAGTGTAATCGGGGTTTGAACCATTGCATTACTGCGTCATCAGTGCAAGTAGCCAGTCCGAGTCAGTAACACTATCGAAACACTGGTTTTATGTGTAACGTTCACACACACACACACACACACACACACACACACACACTAAAACAGCACGCAAGGAAAGTTGCACGGTTAACGTGAGTATTCATTTAAGCTAAGGCTAACTACAAGTGTCGCATTCAACCTAAGGGCGGGTTATTTAAGCGAAGTCTAAGATAGGCCGCGGTTTACAACAACCGTTTTACCTCCGCACCTTTCTGGAAGTCAGTTGCTTCAAGTAGATAAATGCTTTTCTCCTCTGCTCCTGCCTTCTCGACACCGTTTGCGACAAAGAACAGCCTATGTATAGACTAATATTGGCCAAAATGAAAATGACTTGGAACCCCCCGGCGCGGTTTTGTTAAGCAAAAAGAACGAACTGGCACATTTTAGAAACGATTTTTTGCAAGTCACAAGTGTCTCAAGAAGTTCCAACGACTCAAACGAAACCAACTTGACCAAATAACTTGAGACGGTTTATTCCTTGATTTACAAGACCATGTGTGAAAAATACGAATACAAAAATCTTTTATAGCATGCAGCCAAAATTATCATAATCGCGAAGGCGCCCGTGCGCTACGGCTAAAGATCATTCGCACGGGCGAATCGGGCGAGATTAATTCACAACAACAAGAGAAAACTTAAAACGTCGACCTGACGTTTTCAAGTTTAAGCCCATTTCTCTCTTGCTTATCTGCCCCTCAAAGCGCCTATGAACAGTTTCTTTGCATTACAACAGCCTTTTAAAGGAATTTTGGCCATTATCTTGCCGCTACTATCAACCAAAAAGTGTCCATTGGTTCTTCAAAAAATACTAAAAATTGAGTGTTACTGCTCCTTTAAGCTTGAAGGAAATTTTCCCTCATAACTTGAAGTAATGACCGCGCTGATTGGCTAGCTTGGAGATGATTAGCCAAGTACTTTATTCCTCCGAGTGTGCGGTTTGGAAGGTTTTAAAATTTCGGACCAATTGTCAAAAATAAAGTAATAATTTTTTGGTCCAATATTATTCAGCTTGTGTGGTTCACCTCAGTGTCGGTGATAGTGGTGAACAATTGTTAACTATACCGTCAACCATAGTTACCTTCTATTGTGTCACAGCCATATATTTCCAGCCTCATACACACCATACCATACGTGTTCCATTCTAGTGCATTGATTCGTATCACTCGTGCTATTAAGGCTTTATCCAGCTTGTTTGTTACAACTGAATCACCATTGCTGTTAGCCTGTAGTACCTAATAATAGTGTTAACAACCAATCATCAAAATTGAATATTACTAACGTTAGGCTTACTATTTGCTCATGGGTGCAGCACGCTGCAGACGTGAGGTGTTTATGATTTGTAATAAAACAGACGGTAAATGGCTGAGCGTGCACTATTGAGTTATGGAAGGAGCCCATAGGTATGAGCGTTCATATGTTATGGTCCGCGCCACCAGCTCGGGAGTAGACGAGGTTATTTTACTAACAAAATTTGTCGTCTTGAACGGTTATTTATTTCAAAATGCACGAGAAAATCACGTGATTGCTTAAAAATAACGTTAAAAAATTACAAGATTGGTGGCTCGTAGTTTCCGCCCTGTTTGTTTTTTATTTTGGTATAGAATGGATCCGGCAATATGCTCGGCTCCGCCAAACATCAATGTTTTTCGCATTGTTTTTGTTTTTTGCACGGCATATTTTTTTCTGCACCGTGTTACCTATAAAAGCTGCATTTTTCTTAACCAATCAGAATGCAGAATTTTACATACATATGAGTAACGCGCTTATTCTTCTAACTGAGAAATTTAAGCAATTTAAGTTGCTGTCAGAATAGGTATTTAATCTTTATTTCAAATCCCTACATTTGAAAATTGCAAATAAAATTTACATAGATTGTCTGGTGACAGACGGTTTAACATTGTGCAACATTTGTATGTTGCAGCAACTTTGAGTAGAGCTTGTCCTTAAGCCGGTGACACACGGTTCAACATTTGTTGATCAACAAATGTTGCAGCTCTTGTATAATAAATCATGCCATGTTGAATGTTGAAATAGGCCATTCAACATGTTGAACGTTGTTGAACGCTGTTGAAAGAAAATACAGTTAAGCTCTTTTCCGTTTAACAAGTTGCTGCAATGTCGTTCAACACTTGTTAAACAACAAATGTTGCACGGCAACGCTTAACCTCATTTCAACAGCTTTAATGTGCACCGAACCTGAAAACATTTTCTTCTGCAAAAGTTCAATCTCAGCCACATGAAGTGCATGTTGTACCTTTTCTCCTAGACATCGAATCTTTAATACGCCGCAAAAGTAAAGTTGACGAAAGTGGCAGTCACTTTTACCAAGACTGAGCTAGTGAGAGGCACTGCTATAATCCTGAGATGACATTAAAAAGCTACTTTGCATTAGGTTTTTGAGATAATTTTTACTTTGCAAAGCAATTTATGAAGTCAGCGGAAGGACCCGTGCCTCTCACTAGGTGCATTAAGAGTGAAATGTCGAGGAGAAAACGGCAAAACGTGATTGCTATAATCGAAGATAACAACGAAAAACGTTTGAGTTTAGGTGTACTTTAAGGTGCTTGCATCGACCCAGTTGAAAACGGGAGGTTTTTTCAAATTACTGAACAATGCTCCAATGGTGTTTAGACGGCTCGTCAGGGCATGCCTAAGACCAAAGCTCTACCAGGAGATCACTTACCATGTCTTTGTTGTTAGACTGGTACGTTTGCCAGTTCAACCCATCACAGCTATAGTTTAAGGAGTATTTTTTCACCCAGTTTCCTAATGGAAAGTTTAATCCTTGAGAAGCCACAGCTGTGATAACTGTCTCCTTTTTGAAATCCACTTGAAGATAAGGAGTGTAGTCACTTTCCACAGCACACCAACCTCCGAATGTGCTGTCCTGTGTGCGCCTGCCAAATACAAATTCACATATGTCCAGGATTCATAGAGATTCACAGAGAAGGAGATGCATGCTCTTTATGATCAACGACACCAAGTATCCTCTAAAGCTTCTCCTAAACTAAACATCGCTTACGTTCAGAAATACAGGTGATAAACATCACAAAGTGAACCCTTAACCCCACTCCTTAAGTATATACATTCACAGTTATCATAACCCTAACCTACAAATCACCCCAACTCTAACCCTAACTCCGTTGTTGTAAATAGCTTAGGTGACGGACTTAACGGAAACTTCGTGACATTTATCGTAAGGAGCGTGCATCTCATTATTGTGCAGTCCAGGACATAAGCGGATGACTTAAGTCTCGTGTAATTGTAACCTTTTGATTTGTTTCGGTGAACACGTTGATCGGCTGGGCAAAAAGCACCTCGAAAGTACAGCCTGCACAAATAAGAACAATGAATGAGATACTTCTATTTCCAAACAACACAGGCAACCCAAAGATCCAAAATGGCGGCGCCCCACCCCCCCCCCCAAAAAAAAAACTTGAAAAAGGAAAGAGAGAAAGAAACGAAATTTATTTAAAAGAGGCCGTAATAAGCCAGCACTTTCCATAAAAGTGGAGGTTCAGTTTAGTGTTGTGAGACGTGGCCTTCGGTTTATTCTAACTCACTAGAGGATCTAAACAGTTGCAGAACCTTGTCCTCGATTATTTTAAGAACCTGAGTGATGGTGCAGCTGGGGACGGAATTGAAGCCTAAACCTTTTGCTTCTCAGTCACTGGTACCGATGCAAGTGACGGAACTAATTAGTTGGCATTAATAATAACAAACAGAGATTAAGCACGGCCAACGGTAGGATTAATTCGCAAAAATGTGTTAAGCGTAAACTGATAAGACATTGCTGTTTTTTTTTCCCTGCTTAACCTGTTGTTCTCTGTCATACCTTTGATTCCAAAGTCGGCCTGCGGAAGGTTGAGTCCACATTGAATATGAGGACGAAGCAGTGATTTGAGTGTCCCGAATGTCACCTGTCATCATTCCCAAACCAAGACGGCAATCTGGAAAAAGCAATCAAGTGTCGTTTCGTTTATTAACTTTCTTTAGTTTAACGGATTTGCTACCACCACTCTCTGAAGCTCAGCGGTAGAGCATCTGACGTGATAATCGGAAAGTCATAGGCGGGTTCGACTCCTATTATTTTTCCAAGTTTGTCCGGATCATTTTCTATAGATGTATTTCCTTTCAATGTCGTTGTACTTTGAATGCACAGCCAAGTAAAGCAAAAGCTGTGGAGGTTTTAGTTCTGAATCAGCATGTGGTGACACAGCTTCTACGCATTTGTTGGGTCGCCTTTGTCCGGCTGCGTCGTGTGCTTCTCGATCTTTCAAACCGTTGGTTATCTGTGGTCAGGAGCCACTTTTAGTTTTGGATGAGGTCCAAATTTGTTGCTATCAAATTTCATGCTACCGAGCAGTAATTCTTCGATTCGACTTCTTTTGTTCTGTTGCGTGATCTTTTTAGCTTTCGTGTTTGTATTTTGTAAGTGTGACCAAATGTAATGGAGCGATCGATAAGTGGTTTTCTATGATATACTGTTATGATCCTGTTTGTTACTCTAGCTTTGAAGTGGCACAGCCGGTCATTGCTCTCTCTCTCTCTCTCTCTCTCTCTCTCTCTGTTTTTCTGGTTTTTGCCTTGCTCTATGATTGGATAAAAAACTTGCCTGAACTTTTCAACCAATCAGATGCAAAACTAAGTCCATTGCCACATTCTCACTCCAGTTCCCTCACTCACGTGCTAGATGCCGGCTGCCTTTAATTGCTGTTCTGATTGGTGCAGTATTAGAACCAAGTCGTGAATTGCTTCCTCTCAAGTTGTTGCTGTCTTGGGTGTTTCCTTCAGTACGTGGTAGGGTTTCAAATTACTTCTAGTTTTACAACGCTCAATTGAAAACGGCTCTAATGTATACTGTTACAATCCGAATAGCCCTAAATTAGATTTTTGGGGACTCACAACGCGGAATTACTAACAGAAACTGGTGCTTGCAGGCGAAACCGTTTCGGAATTTGGAATTGGAGGGGGTGTAGAAATGTTTGGAATTCTTTGGTCCGTCTCACTCATTGGCTGTTACTGTTTTTCATAGGTATCTTTTTTTTTTTTGCTGTGACTATATTGGCGCACTTTTACTCTATTGCAAATTATTCAAAATCTTATGGGTATTGCATGTTCGCTTCCATGGCATGTTGCACTTGCAAATTCTTCACCGGGGCGCGGGATATGCGAATCACTCCCAGACGCAGCAATACGGCTTTTACTTCTTGATACCTTTTTAGTGTTTGAATGATGCTCGCAATGAATTTAACAACCTAAGCAGTTGGAAAGAAGCCTTAAAAGAACCCAGGCTTGAACGTCACCTTTCTACAGCTAGCAACAGTCGGTTGTCCTGTATTTACCACTGTAACATAAAAAAAACTTTTAAAAAGCCACAGTACTAGACGTCTTTAGTGTGGTGTCATGAATTAAAACCCGTATGTTACGTTTGCCTGAAATATTCTGAAGAATGACAATGAATATAAGATTTTTGAGCAATTTAATGCTTTAGTATCGTTTCACATTATGCACAGTTGTCTACTGGGTGTAATTGTAGTCTTAATAAAATGCTAGTTCTATCAACATTCAAGCCAAAAAGTTCCCTTCATGTGCAATTTCTTTTGCACTTCAGCTTTCCGGCGACCAAGTGGCCAAACTTTGCCTAAGATAGCCTCAGCCTGGGGATATTTTGCATTGAGTAGTCATTACGGTGTAAATTTGTCAATAAAATACTGGTGCTATCATCAACACTAACGCAACAAAAAACAAAACAAAACAAAACAAAACAAAACAAAAACAACGACAACAACAACAACAACAACAACAAAAAAGCCTTTCAGGCGCACTTTTAGGATTGAACTTCAACTTTCAGAGGACCAGGTGGGTTAATCTTTGTCGCATGTTAAGATAACCGCAATATATTTTTGTCACGAAGATGCTGAGATATTGAGCGGTACGTTTAGCTTTCCAGTCTGTATGCCGGTCAGGAATTAAATCTCTGATGAGGGTGTGATCATTGAAATAGGAGTTACAGACAACTGCATTCACACGCTCTTGTTTATTATGCTATGATGATATGACATTGTATTGTTACGGCTAAGTGTCAGTTCGAGCTGATTTATGATTTCTTCTGTCATGGAGGAGTTTTATGATTTTTCAAGTATCTCTGGTATGCGGTCTGCTGATTATAGCGACATCCGCGGATCCGCCTTTTCAGTTTCTGGACATTCTAACGAGTAATGAAGAAACATCTATACTACATATTTATAATTTTCCAATTTAAGCAATTGGAAAGGAGAAGCCTGAAAAAAATCAGGGCTTCAACGGGATTTTTTTCAGGCTTCTCCTTTCCAATTGCTTAAATTGGAAAATTAACTGCGATGATCACTCTTCACTTTCATCTGCAACCGCAGTTCACATATGAATTATTTCATATATACTTCACATTATGATCATTATCATTATTATCCTGATATTTCCCAGTTGCTAAACTGGCATTGTCTTCATGCAAATCTATCCAGTCAATCAAGACCTTTGACAGATAGCACGTTTCTCGTGATGTTCACTGATCCTAGAAGATCACTCTTTTGCAAGGTCGTAATGTCTGACTTTATTCCAATGTGGTCGAGATAATAGCCCAGCTTTTTTTGGTATGGATCCTAATGCACCAATAACCATGGAAGTAACAGTTGTCTCCTTATCCCATAGCCTTGCAATCTCAAGTCTAAGCTGAGAGTAGTTGTCAATCTTGCCGTTTCTTGTCAATTGTGGTCGCCTGGAAAAGCTACGTCGATAATGAGGCATTTGGTTTCCTTTTTTTCATTACATTTTTATCCTAACCAGTAATGTGTGTTCTAGTACTCTATTGTTCTGAATCGTGAAGTCCCATAGTGTTTTTACCCCTTCATTCTCGACTACTTTTTCTTCACGTTGGTACCACTTCTCATTTACCTCAAATCCGTACTTTGTAGTCAGACCCCAATGTAGATGCAGGCACACTTTATCACGTCGGCGCCTATAATCCGTCTGTACAAGCATCTTCCAACCAATGATCATATGGTTTATTGATTCCAATTTTTCACCACACCATCTACATTACTATTATTATTATTGTTATTACTGTTATTATTATTATTATTATTATTACTATTATTATTATTATACGGAGTGAAATATCAAATTGAACAATTAAGGCCAGTGTGGAGCTTTTGGAGCCCAACAATGGCACCCATGGCCATTTCCTCAATATGAGGCGCGAGAATTTGAAAACAATTAACCTAACGTTTAAATTGCAACCCATTTTCATCAATTTCTATCCTTCACAACACAAGACAGCAAATACTTTCAGTGGATGAAGTAAACAGACTGCATCATTTTGGGGTTAAATTTCCACTAAGTTCGAGACATTGTTTTACATCAACTCTTGACTAGTCAGATTTTACTTTTACAAAAAAGAAAGTAGAGTTTTGGCTTCGATGGAAGTTAAATAAGTGATGTACATATGTTATAAATAACGTCATTGTAAATTTCCACTTATTACTTGTGTATTTTCGTGTATATTTGTACTAAATTTATCAAATTTATTCAACGCAATTTTCCATTTTTGAATTTGGTGGTATATGCCTATTTTGTAAAATTTCTAATTTATTTTGCTCCTACCCAACTCGATTAGCTATGCTATTTTCGGGTGTGGGGAACTTGTACCAGGGGGCCCTTGTAAAGTGTTGCATGTAAGTGTTGTAGTTGTGAAGCCTTTTGATCCTGTTTGTCACCTTAGAGTAAATCTTTGCAAAGTTCATTTTCACTTCACTACTCTGTCGACATTTTGAATTTACTGTACTTAAAGCACAAGCAATTCAAATAAAACCTCAGTTATTAAGTTAAGGTACAATATTGTCTTGTACTACGGTTTATTGCGGTTTCAAAGAAGCCGTAAGTTTTCGTGATTCCATGGCAGATGCTGCCCATCTCCTTGTGAGCTGTCAGCCTGAATGTGGGACCGTTGACTGTAATTAATAATCATTAATCTAGTTGTTTGACAGTTGCTCTGGAGGTGATTTCCGGCGTTTCCTTTTTGTCGTCTTCTTTCAGCCAGCAAGTGAAGAGTTTTACAGGTCATTAATCTTTTTAAAATCTCAAATGAACAGACGCCCTTAATATTTCCCTCTATCTCCCAAATACAGAGATTCGATAGGTTCTTAAGTTGAACAAATAAACGGCTTTCTTCTGGAGCTGGAATGATCACTAATTCATGTCCTTTTGAAACGGCAATTTTCAGATTGCTAGAAACGGACGTTCCAGTTTGGGATAATTGAAAAGATCACGCTTGTACATGGACCCGACAAAGAACTAGAATGTACCAACTCTAGTCATGCTCATTTAAACTTTCGAGCCAACGAAATTACGACAAAAGCCGGTAAAGGAACTGAACTCGGCACTTGACATGGATAGAGTTCAGAGACGTTCTAACAAGGTGACAAATCTCTTTCTAATCCCTGTAATTATCAACCAAGCAAAGGTGATTTTAGTGCAGGAACCCGTCAGACCCAAATAATGTTCAAACAAACTAATTCAGACACAACAAGCGAAAATAGAGACCCAAACTTTGGAATACAAGAAACATTGATAATTCATGGAACAGTTTTGTGCAGGAAACTAGTGAAATTAAAACTATAGATGTTACCGATTTGATTGCTTGCAATTAGTTGTATTTTGCCGTTGGGTCCTTTCAGATAGAAGAATCTTAATTATCCCTGTTTTTCAGTTCAGTCACATCGCAATCATGCGAATCAGTGATCTTGCTCTTCATACAAAGCATTCTTCCGCAAAGGTATTTGTTTGCGTGTACGACTAAAAAACATGGACATGAACATACAATTTACTTCGAGTCTAGCAATCACGGACCAGTTTAGATTGCCAAGACTAAGTAATACTTCGCTCGACTTGTATTTAACTAATGCTTACCCCAATGGTTTCTATATATCGTCGGGAAAAAGAAACGCTCCTTTATGTTCAATGTGGAGGCATAACATCTCAGGCAAAATTTCTGATTCTTTAACGAGTCGATCTCGCAAACTAGTTTGTTCAATTGACTCGAGAGTCATTGACTTTTTGTACCAGCTTAACAAAATAATGGCCACGTATTCTCTCTCGAAGAGAAGTTGGCGTTCGTTGGCATGACATGCTGTCTTAATAAGATTTTGACACGAAAAGAAATTTTCTCATCTTGATTCTGATCCATATTTGACACGCCGCTCTTCGATCAGAATAGTTTTCATAACCAATGCTTTACTCACCAGCCCGGCTTCCATGAGAAATAAAGAAGAGAAGAAAGGAAATTGTCCTTCCAATTGCCGTCCAAGCCATTCTAGCCTCTGTGAAGATGGTAATTGACGAAGGATAAATGGTCCAGTGGAATTAGGAACTATTGAATCGCGTTGTTTGGCGCATTCAGGTTATCTACGCTTTTGTCGACCGCGGTGTAAAGTTATCCGTCTGGAGTCGGAAAAGTAAGTAATAATTAATCTTCCTCAATTACCTTGTGTCAAGATCAATGACCCCTGTGCTATACCCACGTACAATTTCAATCTCTTTGATGGAGGGAAAATGCAACAAAAAACAAATTACATTTTACGCGATTGAGGAAAGCCGCTTCTGAATTCGTACCAACAAATTTGACAGATGTGGGAAATTAGCGCAAATATCAACGGCTTGTTAGGGGATAAAACTGTATCCTCTCTTTCCTTTACTAACCATCTGCAAATCTTGGAATGACGCACGGAAGAGACATCGGAAATACGTGCTCTGTGTCCGGTGTTCTGGTTTTTTCAGAAACAACGAAAGGGCGAAGCGAAAAAGTGGTCTTAGTGTCAGTTTAGAAAGTGATCTTACTGTGAAAGACCTGATTTGTGTTTATTGCAGCCGGTTTAGTTTCGTCTATTCCAGAGAATGCCTTTCTTTGCCTCATGTCTTGATAACCTTATTGCATCAATCCAGAAGTAAGCTCTCAGGATAACATAACATCATGGTCTATCTTGTAGCTCAGCCTTGTTCTTCTGGGATCCCTCCTCTGGAAGCAATATCCTATGCGGCATATCGCAAATTTGCATCGACATTGCGGTCAGTTGACGACTTTCAAAATCGTTTTCCACCCTACCCTCTTATGTAGCCTTGCTATCTCCTTCTGGCACCCACGCGCTGAAAATTCATCATGGGAATACCTGACGCGTTTTGATATAATTTTGTGTCTTTCAAGTGTTTTGTAACAAATGTAATACAAATAGGCTGCTGACGCCCTTCAAGAGGATTCAGTTGTTCAGCAACAAGAACGGTAAATAAACTGACATTTTAATCTTCCATTGCCGGGCGGTGAAATGGAATGAGCAATGAAAATAGATTCGTCATTTCTGACAAAAGAGCGTTGGAACTTGTTCACGGAGGCCACCTTATCTTGTATCAACCCGATCTACACTTCTGCAACACTTCACAGTTTGTTCCTTGTACCGGATTCCTCCATTAATTGTTCTGAGACATGATTTGGAAGATGTCATCCCTCACTCTCTGTACTATTTTCTATCTTTGACTTGGTCCTATACGCTAGGATAAGAAAAGTACCAACGCCATTATGAGTTTTAGGTCATATTCTACTGGGACCAACTATTTGAAGCGCGACTGGTTAAGGTTGAGACAATTTACCAGTAGCCCTTCTCTTTTTTCGATTTTCATTCCTCGGGAACGGGTATCTGATAGATAGTGCAGGACCTATACTCAGGGCTAATGAAAGCAACCCGCGGGCCGAAATCTCGAGGTGCATCGCCATTAAGCCTCGGCGGATTGTGCTAGCATAATTTTTGGCATAATTGGAGCAAAAAAGCACAGTTTTTTAAACGAGCACTACCACGGCATAATTAGCAAATTTTAGCACTTTGGTAAAATTTGGTAAATATGGTGTATTTCTACAGAATTACGTTAAATTTAGGTAGTATGTTCAATGAGTGTTTTAGCTACGCTAATAGTAGTATTGACTTTGTTCTGCGGACATGCTTAGTTACCGCTTCCCAAATGTTCGCGCTGTTTCTACTGCGATTGCAACAGAAGATCCGACACAGAACGTCGCTACACTGGAACAGAGGGCAAGAGCATGCGTTGATCCAGCAATTCAGTGGTTTTTGCAAAAATTCAATGTCCAGTTGTATGATCTGGTTGCAGCATTCAAGGCTGCACGGATCATGTGCCCCGTGGCAGTACAGTGGACGCGACCTATACGGCAGCCACCGTGTCGGCTCTCCGCATCTTCCCCTTCTTGAACAGCGACAGGATCATAGATGGTTTGATTGCAGAGCTGCCCGATTATGTCGCTGCCGCGCAGGACGTGGCGGTAACGAAAGTGAAAGTGAAGTGGTGGTGCCGACATGTGGAGCGTCTTCCACGTTGATCAGCCGCAGTGAAGCAGGTTCTATTGGTGCAGCCTTCCTCTGCTGCAGCTGAACGAGCCGTCTCCATACTCTCAGCGTCATTTAGCGATCAGCAGGACAGCGCTCTTGCAGACTATCTCCAGGCCAGCGTAATGTTGCAGTACAATAAGCGATGATGTTGACTTTTGTATACTATTCTTATCCATGCCGGTTTATTCAAGCAATTATTGGTGCTGAGTGAACTCAGAACTGTCAAGACAAGTTGATTTACTTCGTGGCTTGACACTTTCAACGTTATAGTTCGCTATAGTTTGAGTAAGTTTAAATCAAGAGAGTACTATATTCCGGCGTTCAGTTCAGTCAGTGTATACAAGTGTGATCGTTAAGCGGTCGTTGAAGGCATTTTACAAACGGTTCAGAGATCCGAGCAGCTAATTTGGACAGCTGAGGGCCGAGCCAAACTGCCATAAAACACAAATAAATTTACAACAACAGCTTATTTGAAAAACATCATAATTTGGTGTCGTTATTGCGCGCCTATATGTACAGAATTCACGACATTTTTTGAGCATAATTTCGGAAACCAGGAGCATAATTTTGGAATTCTGGCATAATTTTAGCATAATTTGGCAAAGTTTCGAGCACTGCTAGTAGCATAATATGCCACTTTTAGGAGCACAATCCGCCAAGGCCTAATCGTCATGGTACAACACTCCAAACGTCCAGAGGTACCGCCACTGGTTGTTTTGTCTTTAAGGCACCAGGTCAGCGCATGCGCAAGTACCGTAGGGCTCCAAAGGTACCACGTGGCAGGCAAAATGACCTTAATTTAAGGCAAAAAATAACCATTTGTTTACGGCAAATATGCTCTGTAAAACGTGAGAAAAAATCTCACTCGCGCGCTACTCTCGCACTTCGCGCGCTGTCACACGCACACAGGCAAGAACGAGAGAATATTAAAACAGCTAACGCCGTACAGGAATAGAGTAAAAGCTCGTTTTGAAAATGTTACTTATGCCCCCCTTTGACATTAAATTCATAAGTTGGCATCAAACAAAATTAGCAATGAACGAAGAGAAATTAAAGTAGGCTGCTGGAGGCAATTTACAGTAAGCTTCTGAATACATGATGTATGCCATATAATGGCCAAGAAGAAAGAACGTAAGAACGAAACACAAACACACCCAGATAAAGAGCGCTTAATTGATAGGTAAAAATGTATCGCATTGACGGAAATCTTGTCTTTGTCGAATCTCTTCAAACATCAGCGTTGATAACTTTAAAGACACGTAAATAAGACTAAACCGTAAGTTAGAAAAAAAGAAGAAAAAAACAGGCAAAATTTCCGCACAGCTCCTCCCTATGTTAATTATACATGCGTATTCCTAGCAAAACTCTATTCACGCTCGTTCTTTTCGGAAGAGGGTTAGTAGGAATATGCATGTATAATTAATGTGCGAGCTGTGCGGAAATCCCGAGTCCTGCTTATTTTACCGCTATTTTCGAAAGGCCAGGCTGTGATCCCCGCGGCTTCGGAAAGACAATTTGGAGGGTTGATGTGCGAGTTTCACAGAGCCTACTGGCTTCGCTTGGCCAGCTGGAGAGGCTTGAGTGGTTTCAGGGTCTCGTGCAACTCCTATTCTACGAAACTGGCCTGTTTATTTAAGATTGGATTCGATTTCCGTGAAAAACGTCGTGCTGGAATGAGGTCGGTTGAGGCTAAGATGACGGTGCCAGCCTCCCACCTTTCCGTTTTACTTGTGTGGAGGGTGAAGTGGACCTTATTCTCCGAAACTCCGTGTGAGCGTTATGGTAACCATAGCTAGCCATATGGTAAGTTTCATTGGTTTTTATTCACAATTTCTTACCAATTTCCAGACTTGAACTTCTCCCCGAGAATTATGGTCGTTTCGTATCAGAGTCATTTCGTACCCTGGTTTCATGACAAGTCGTTTCAAACCCTTACACCCGCTGTGGATTCTATTCCTACCCAATTTTAACGATGAAAGGGTTCCTCTCAGTGCGAACCTAGCTTGCGAACACAACAGCCCTTCATCGCTGAGAGACCTGGGAGACCCTGGGAGACCCTGAGGGACGGAAAGATGAAGGACGGCTGTGTTCGCAGGCGAGTGTGAGCCAACAAAGAAGTTTGGGGTAGAAGTTCCACGGCAAGTGTTGCACGCTGAGGGACGGAAGCATCGATTCGGAACTCACAACCAAACACATATTAAGATGGCGGACAACAAGAACCTCATGCTTTTTATTCTTCCCATAATACCTTGCTACAGTTTTGTTCCTGAGGGGGGTGTGGATACCGTGTTCCTTAACTTATCTTTATAGGCCCTACATAAGCAGCAACATATTGGTGGATTCTAGTTTGCGATTTATAAAGACTGATCTATTTGATCAACTGAAAGAGCTCTCCGTCCCTTGCAAAATTTAAAGCGCGTCTTAAAAACCCGGAACTGGAGTGTCGTCTATACGTATTGATGACATTGACTTCATTCACTGCTGGAATGCTAACTAAGGACAATACAAATCAAATCAACTCCATTCAAAGCAAATATTCATAGCAAATCCGATTGTAATGTTTGAAGAGAGCTAGGGCAAAACTTGATACGCCGGCAAAATAATTATCGGAGCAGCGTAGAAGACCAGCGCGTGACTAATTCAACCCACACAATATGACGAGTGCGAATAACCCGAGTCGCACTAGTGAAAGGCTAAGGCTGTCTACACTATACCGGATGGTTCTTGCGCCGTGACGAAAACCACATCGGATAGGGCTTTTGTTTACACATAAAACCATGATTTCGGCGCGGTTTTCACAACGGAGCGAAACTGCCCCGCTTCGATCTTGAAAGTGAATCGTCACGTATCGGATAGGTTTTCGTGCCACTCTTTGGAGCAGTGTGAACAGGCATTCGACCCGTAGCGGAAGTCAGTAAAATAGGAGCATGGATTGGAACCCACTGAAACGAATGTTTCTGTGGTCAGTTCTCATTTTCCTCAGCCTAGCTGATACTCTTTCTTTTGTTATAAACTCGGCTTTACCAAGATGTTCATTGGCTTGTCACTTGGCTTGGAAGCTCTCAAATTTTTTTTTTGTGCTTTCCCGGTTTTACGCGTTTTTGTCGATTTTGAGGCAGCTTTATTAACGGATTTGGTCCAAATATAAAGGGAGGGGACGGTCCCCCGGGCCCCTCCTCTAGATCCTACACTGCTTTAAATTCGACTACTAATTGTACCCTAGGGGATTACGGGAAGAGTGCCAAAATGTTTACATCGGTTGTACTGACTGATGAGTTTCGTTAACTAACTACGAACGAGACGAAGTTCGATTCCCCGAGCCCGAGCATCAAATACAGAAAGCAACTGTCCTCAACAGAGGCTCTGAAAGGGCCTGTGCCACGATCATTCGCACCCGTGGAGATGTGATTTCTGATCCGGATAGCCTTTTTTCAAAGTCGTTTTCGGTGAGTGACATCCTTTTCCATCGACCTTATGAGGTTTGTGAAAGTTATAAAAACTGCATTAAAGAAAAATTTCACTTATGTGCATACTTAACCCAAGCACCCATGGATCGTCTATCAGTTTTTACAACTACGCTAAGAGCCTTAAATCCCGATCAAATCCGATTATATTTTCCTTAAACCGTCAAGGTTAAATATATCGTACATTCAGTCACCGACACTTTTATTCCTGTCATCCTTTCGTTATATTTTCTTATTCAGTAAACTTAACCCGTGTAGAGTGGTTATTCAGTTCACTGGCCAGTTCGCTGGCAGGTGCGTTTGGCCGTAAAGGTCTATAAATGCTTGAAAAGTCAGCTCATTTTTACTTAGAGCTTCACCTTCCACCCACGCAGCACTGCAACTCCTTTAGACGCTTCTTCATTAGCAAGATATTCACTAGTAACTCATTTCGTGGCCTTTTTTTGAAAATTAAATTAAAGAGATTTACCGATTATTCGCGTTTGGTTTGAACAAAACAATCATTCCACTCGTCCTTGTTGGATATAAGACTACAATGGCCTTTCGTTGGTTATCTATCATCTTTTAGTATCACCCAACTAGTGGACAAATGCAAATCCAGCATTTTCACTGGCTACGCTACTAGAGGACTATTATTAATAGTCCTCGAGTAGCGAAAAGCGCGACGCTTTCTTTCGTTTTATTCGCAAATAAATATTTCTTCGACTTGCATTTGCTAACTTTATTGTTGCCTTTTCTGTCCGACTAGTTGGGTGATACTAAAACAATTAGACCCCTCGCCTTCAAGGGCCACGGGTCAATAGCCCATTCGGCTTCGCCTCATGGGCTATTGACCCGTAGCCCTTGCGGGCGAAGGGTCTAATTGTTAAATATCCAACGATCGCGTGTAATGTAATAATTGTTAAGTATTCTTTCCCGTCATGCGTTAGTTTGACAAGGTGTTTAATCTGGACGAAAAAAAAAAAAATAAGGAAACTATAATTCGACTAACGGTAACACAGGTCGCACCAACTTAAGGTCGATTACTTCTTTTCCCCTTCAAGTAATTTGAATATAATCGTACCCCAGAGAACTCGAACCTTTAGGCCCTGTTTACAAACAGGAAGGGTAACCAAATGAAGCTATGATCCTCGCAGTTATGGACGCAATTTTAGCAATTGCATAGAGAAGCCTGAAAAAACTCAGGACTTCAACGGGGTTTGAACCCGTGACCTCATGATGCCGGTGCGACGCTCTAACCAACTGAGCTATGAAGCCACTGATGTTGGGAGCTGGTCATTTGTGGGTTCAAATGTTCCCGTGATGAATGAATGAACGGATGAAATGATATATGAAATGAATCATATATTGAACTGCGGAAGGAAGGGTAACCCTTGGTTACCAAGCGGCGCAAACAAAATGAAAAACAGTAAAAGGTTGACCTGAGTAAGCAAGTTATCCTTAGGCATCCCTAGCGTTCGGCGGGTTGCGCTTACATGTCACTCACTATTATAATTAAAAATAAAAATAATAAAGGAGATAGCCATTTACAAGAAAGAATGAAAGAAAACAAGCAAACAAAGAAGGAAGGAAGGAAAGGGAGCAGTTGGCTGCACTATATAATAATGGTTGTATTATAAGCCGTAAGTTGCAAATTAAAACTATGAGCTACAAGTTCATATTAATAAAAATAAAGTTTAAAAGGATTTATGCTGAGTGAGACACGATTAATAAGTAATTTGCCATATTTCAGTTGAGGCACTCCTGCCATCCGGCACTTCATAGGGTCTTTCACAAGGCATGGAAGCCGGCAAAAGGCCTCTTTTGCTTGTTGCTTCAAGCAAGTCAAGATCAACTTTTCCCCTCCCTCCCCCTGTAGTTGGGGTTATTTTTGGATGGCTGGAGTGCCATTCTGATTCTGCTTGTATTAACGTAAGATAGACAAACCTCCAGACCGGTGTAATGGGAGGGCTCAGAAATAACACAAAAAGTGCATTGATTAAAGCTTTGTACCATAGTTTGCTAACATTCCAGATAGAATGGTGCGAGGCATTTGACTTTCCGTTCACAGTCTCCAGGTCTTAAGCGCGATCCACTGGCCAAATTTTCCGGTTAGAACTTCCGAAACTGAATTTTTGTCCATCGAATGTCCATCGTCCTGTATTTCCACTTGAGTGAACCGTTCTTATTCCATGCCCGCTCGGGAAACTGTTTTCCGAAAATTTCGCGTAAATGGATGGCGCCATAGAAATGAAACGTCCAGAGAAACTGAAGATTTCTGTCTCACCGAAATCAAATGCCAACTGGAACAGATAATCTCCCGTGATTCCGACATCTCGGAAAAATAGCCAACCCCGAGAGAATAAACGTTCCGGAAATTACTGTTCCATTTGATTCTGAAGCAAAAATTCCGGCATTTTTGCCCAAATGGATCGCGCCAGTTAAGTAACGACCATAGCACTTATAAACGGGGCCTTACAAACTGGTTTCCCTTGAAGAGTCGTCTTCTAACATGGAGTTGGCCAACTTTTTGATACATAAGTGGTGAATGCATTGCAATTCTCAATTCGTCAAAGCCCACGAAAGTTTAGACGGAAAAGTGCTTTAATTAGGAGTATTAAAAACTGATATTTGCCAGGATAGCTACCGTAATGTTTAGTGGCGGATCGAGCAGTTTTAAATACTCGGCGCAAGAGATCATCAGCTCTTAGCGGCAATTTTCAGATTCAACTGAATCGCGCACGTAACGATACCTCAGAGTCCTCGTCAACACTTTCCCGTTGGCGGTGTATTGATGACATCTTTGCTTGTAACTCCCCCTATAGTTGACAAATTAGAAAAGTGACAGTTCTCTTTAAAGAAACTCAGTAAAATGAATCAGTTCCGGAAACTGTTGAATTCTCAACTGCTGTTGTGTTAAAAAAATATATATATGGCCAATAATTCAGATTTGTATTTGAGCACGCACAGGATTGAAAAACGGTTTTCGCCGACCCCTCTACAATTTTCTTATGCCTTGGAGATTCGAACAAAATTAACATCGCACCGCCGATCACCGCCAGTGAGACTAATTTAAAGGCCCTGTATTCAATTCTCTTTCGAATTTGGCGAGCAAGTCGATGCCAACTCGTTTGTTGCAAGTCATTTCTAAAAATTCCAAGTCCTCAGTCACGTCAACACGGGTCCACTTGCAAAATTCTAAGCCCGTCTATATTTTCCAGGTCGATGTAAACCATATTAGAAGACTGAGTTGTTCGGAGCAGAGTTAGTGCTATACGGGGATAAATACCACGCAGGCTAACAGTTTTAAACTGACTTAACTGACCCAGAGTTAGCGTAA
>BLFK01000076.1:262720-265220 GCA_014634185.1 Astreopora myriophthalma | reverse complement strand
TCTGAGACATGTCGTTCATTTTGGCGAGAGACTGAATGCCAAATTCCTTGGTTTGTGGCATCATTTCCTTGAAGTACTAGTCTGTCATCAGTTGTAACGCAAAGGAATGGAAGCAAAGGGTTGTAAATATAACACTTTGTGCTTACTCAGCTGTTTAAAATACACATGCAGATGATAAAGATTTGTCATTTATGTCTCTATGCGACATGACTTATAACATTCCGCCCGGAACTGAAAATTATCGGGTGAACCAGCTTTTGACCTTTACGAAAACAGGCGCTTTATTAAGGAACACTGACAATTCAAAACTCGAAAAAAATTCTCGCAAGATGTCGGTGTCAAATTTGGATCGTCGTTCTTTTTTAAGTAGTAAACTGGTACCTCGCATTGATTCTGTGGATTTAAGGAGATCGAACGAAGTGAGCTACCAAAATTCAATCAAAAACTGTATTTTCACGTCAAATACCATGTCTTGGATAACTTTCATGCTGGCACACCCCTATGTACAGATAATGAAGCACAGATTTAACGAGAGGGAGAGCTACCGCAATCCAATTAGACCTAAAGGCCTTTCCCCAATTCATTTATTATAATTTTTAGTACAAATATATTTCTATAAGCTTCTGAATGCATTTTAGTGTGAATACATTATTGCACCTTTTTTTTATTAACATGTTTGAATCCTGTGGTGAACTGTTTTGGGTAGGTTGTCTGTGATGTTTATTCAGCCACCATAACAATGTTAAATATTTACCAGAAACAGATTGTCGTTCTTTGCTCAGTTTTTCACCTCGTAATGGGTTTTCAGTTGCAAAGAAAAAGCAATTAAGGAAGTGGAAAGTCCTCTTAGCTTATGCTAGTGTATTTTCCAATTACTAAAAGTGTCAATTGTTTGTGTGTTGAATAAAAGCCTAAAGGTTGATGAAGCAATTCAGGCACTGTAGGTGAAATTAGTGAAAGCATAGTAGGTGACTTTTTTGGTGTTTACATTGTTTTGTCAAATCGCAGCCAAATGTTTGAGCACTAGTAGGGCCAAAATTCTCTCCTTCTGCTTTCGTCCTGTTGCCCTCGTTTTTTTGCATGCCATTTTGACTGAACGTTCGATGCAGAACGTTAATTATCATTTATTTCTCGCAATTTGGCTACATTTAGACAAAGTAAGCGAGTGCAGAATTGATTCATGCACCCCTGCAATGGACCAAACTCCTCAGTGATTATAAAATTATAAATCATTATTTTATCTTTGTGTTAATTTTAAGGCAAAAATTTGTTTTCAGTTTTGCACGTGCATGCCAATGAGACTGGTGTGGTTAATTCACATAAAGAGAAAATAAGAACTCATTGGTCACCTTTTTTTTTAAATTTGTTCTGTTTAAGTGCTTGGTGTCTTTTTTTTTTCATATTTCTTCTCACACAATCCTTGAGGTTTACAACAACAATTACATGCTCAGATGAGAAAAGACCACCTCACTTAATATGCTGATTTTTAATTCCTTGTGTAATTTAAGCCAGTGTCTGGGATTCTGGTTTTGGGCGTTGATGAAAAATGAAAAATATTTTAAACGCATATTTATTGTTTTTAAAGGGATTTTAACAACAAATATTCGAACAAATATCACCATAAAAGCCTGAATAGGAAAGGCTGTATTTACTTAAAGTAGGAAAATGAATAAAACATAACTTTTTTATTGGCATTGCCGGCAATTTCCTTGTCTCACTCTTTGAGATTGATGTTTTAGTAAAATTAATGGCAATGAATTAATTTGTATTGGTGTGCATAAATAAGTCAGCAGCTAATAAGTGCTACTTTTGCATGCATGTTGCCACAGTTGAGGTACATGATGTCATTACCACAAATACCCCTAGTTTTAGAATTAGATATTTCTAAATGAGACCGATTTTATTTTTCCTATCCTATCAGTGATCAAGAAAACAGTCTCTTGTCCGTTTTGTTGCTAGAGGAATTATGTCTAACTTCATCACTGTGTTGCTTAGGAAAAACAAAAATGTGCATGTCAGATTCTAGATACCATTAGGACTTTCTCTGATATCAGTTTCTTAAGTCTGACTGGTCTGGAAAATTGCTGCATTTGATGTATGTCTGGAGTTAGGCTATTTTTAGGTGAGCATTGTCTGCCATTCCTGGATGTTATTCAGAGCTCTAATTCCATCAAATAGGATAGCTACAATCCAAGCCCCTGGGGTGGATAGCCAGTGCTATACACTGGATAACTCAACTGGTTCTGCTAGCGCAGAATAGTGATTTATCCAGGGGATAGTGTTATCCATGTTGTGAACCACGGACACCCGGTCGGGCGTTCTTGGAACTCCTACATTAAGGCAACCAAAAGGCGCCGCCTACTTGAAAGATTTCCTTCCTGTGAATGGAAAATGATTGGGGAGTCAAAATGCCCCACTCCCCCAAAACAACCATCATAAACGTTGTTGATATTTGAAATAAAAATTGTAAGAAGGGGGGGGGGGGGGGGGGTAGGGGTAA
>BLFK01000076.1:221671-224171 GCA_014634185.1 Astreopora myriophthalma | reverse complement strand
TTTTCGCCCTAGTTGATATATACCAAATCTCCCCATCCTCGAAGCACAACAGTTTCTTTGGAATCTCACCTCTGTTAAAAACGCCGAAGCACAGACTGGTGCGACGAGAGCTGCGCTTGAGGCCTCTTGCAACGGTAGCATTTTACTGTTACATAAGCGGGAGCCTGGTCTAACTAGGATCGAACAACTAGTGCCCCTATTTTTCAGACCTGGTTATTTTCAGATTCATATATCTTTTAGTAATTCTTGCATATGTGTGGTAAGCAGAGGCATTGCGTGTTGATTGGCTAAAGTGACAATAGTTGGCGGGAAAACCGTTTTTATTAATCAAGGTGGTCTGAGACAGCGTTAACTCCTCAGAGAGAGATGTGAGTTGTATTTGAGCTCCCGGTGTAAGGCTTTTGCACGGTTGAAAATAATAGCCATTGTTCTTTGTTGCTATGGATCATTTAGGAAGATTAATACCGTTCTGCGCGAGCCTTTTGTGTCTGTACAAACTCTACTGCACGAGTTATCGCAAAGGTGAACTGAAATCTCACAGTACGTATACTTCTCACTGAAAGCTCAGTAAGTTCCAGGCGGTCAAATCGTTAAAGTCATCACGAAGTGTTTCCGTTTTTTGCTGGCCGAGCCGCTATAAGGTTCGAGAAATCAAGTTGTCACAGATTGAATTGGGTCAGGGTACGATGCGGAATATCGGGTATCGCGACTAGTCTTGTGATTCTTCCCACCCTCCCGGTCTTCTGCCAGTTAAGCAAACTTATTTTGTCTTTTTTTTTTTTGGCATGAGCTAGGTTTCTTATCAGCTCGATCTGTGATCTTCGCTTGTGTTTCCTATACTCCTTATTCCAAAATGGCAGCCCTTTTATTTTCTTTTTTTCTTCTGGCCCCGTTCGAGATAAAACAGTCTTTTCGATTTTAAGCTCAAGAACGAGGCGAGACTGGCCAATTTGAACAATTTGAGAATATTGAAGTGACGGCCATTTTGGAGTGAGGTGTATGCGCATGTCCGGCAATATACTTAAAGAGTCATGCGTGGTAGACAAACAGCTTTTACTGAGTGAGAACAACGTCATTTTCGAAATTGAATTTCCATAACGTGTTTTATCATAGAACTCAGCCAAGAGTCGCAAATAACGCAAGCCTTGGAAAAACTTAACAAGGTAAGGAAAAAATCTTGAAAACCCGGTTGTTTGAGATTTAGTCTTTACTTTCCCAGTTGTGGTACATAGCATGGAACTTCGTGTTTCGTCATGTTTGGCTCCCGATCTAAACAGAGAAAACACAAACTCTGCTTGGTCGAGGAAGCGAGGGTATTTAGCGTGGAGGTGTGTGCTTGAGAAGTGATATTTCACCCTGGATGCGGTTAGCAGCAGTGAGGAAACTTGATTGCGTTGTGTTTCTCTTAGTTATGCGAGTCATTAACCAGTGCCGATTACTATACCGATTCGTGCGGTATGGTTTTTTTTTTTTCCTTTCGTAAAATCTAACGCGGAATTCACTCGTCAGGCAACGAATTTTTCTTCAGAACCGTTCAAATCGAAAACTCTCCTGGGTGGGATGCTCAGAATTGGTAGTTTTTCACATGACGTCACGGTGGCCATATTAATGTTCCTAAACAAAGAAAGGGCAGCCATGTTGCATCCAGCATTCCCTTCCGGGAATTCAAGTCTCTTTTTATTCCAACATTTTCTTTTGTTTTGGTTAAAAAACATACCTGCTGATCGCGTGAGCGCAAACAGAGAATAAATACGTGAGTGAGTGAATACGGCATGAGTTTCAGTTTTCTTTTCCGCCTGGTAGACCGTAGCGTTTAATTGTAGCAAGGGATTGAGAGTTGATAAATGTAACGACATTATTGAAAATGACATTCATTGGATATGGTTAGAAGGGAGATTTGCAATAATTTTGTTTATTGCCAGGTTCCGGTAACGAATACTAATGCGCTCAAAGTTATGAAGGAAGTCCGGAATATCACGTCCAAGTCGTCCAAGCTGCTGCAAAAGGACCTGTCAATCACAGCAAAGATCCTCGACAATGTGGTCAAAACAAACGTCACTTCCGTTGACGTAGGGGATCAAGTGTTGCACACTATAAGTCACGTGATGGATGCAAGCCCAGAAGTACTGGGAGATGAACAACGAAAGAACAACAGGTCTGCAATGTAAGTACTGAAATTTCATCGTAACAATCCGTTGCAGATCTTATCGAACAAAGCAACGTTCAAATTTCGGATCAATTCGATTTATATGGAGAGTTGCAAGAGCTTATGTTTTGAGCGTTAGCCCTTCAGTTCTTTTTCAGAGCGAATTAGGGGACTGCGTTGTGTGGTAGAGTGGTTTTCACTTGAGTGGCGTAAACGCAAAATTAAAGTGATTACAGAGTCGATCACGCTATGAAGGAAATACATCATGCGGCAAAGTCATCATTCGAAGTAATTTATGACTTGGTTTTTAATCCCACACAGAATTACTGCAATGTCTTAGTATCACCATCAGTC
>BLFK01000076.1:210482-221661 GCA_014634185.1 Astreopora myriophthalma | reverse complement strand
TTCAAGTCTCTTTTTATTCCAACATTTTCTTTTGTTTTGGTTAAAAAACATACCTGCTGATCGCGTGAGCGCAAACAAAGAATACGAGTGAGTGAATACGGCATGAGTTTCAGTTTTCTTTTCCGCCTGGTAGACCGTAGCGTTTAATTGTAGCAAGGGATTGAGAGTTGATAAATGTAACGACATTATTGAAAATAACATTCATTGGATATGGTCAGAAGGGAGATTTGCAATAATTTTGTTTGTTAACAGGTTCCGGTAACGAATACTAATGCGCTCAAAGTTATGAAGGAAGTCCGGAATATCACGTCCAAGTCCTCCAAGCTGCTGCAAAAGGACCTGTCAATCACAGCAAAGATCCTCGACAATGTGGTCAAAACAAACGTCACTTCCGTTGACGTAGGGGATCAAGTGTTGCACACTATAAGTCACGTGATGGATGCAAGCCCAGAAGTACTGGGAGATGAACAACGAAAGAACAACAGGTCTGCAATGTAAGTACTGAAATTTCATCGTAACAATCCGTTGCAGATCTTATCGAACAAAGCAACGTTCAAACTTCGGATCAATTCGATTTATATGGAGAGTTGCAAGAGCTTATGTTTTGAGCGTTAGCCCTTCAGTTCTTTTTCAGAGCGAATCAGGGGACTTTGCGTTGTGTGGTAGTGTGGTTTTCACTTGAGTGGCGTAAACGCAAAATTAAAGTGATTACAGAGTCGATCACGCTATGAAGGAAATACATCATGCGGCAAAGTCATCATTCGAAGTAATTTATGACTTGGTTTTTAATCCCACACAGAATTACTGCAATGTCTTAGTATCACCATCAGTCGTATAGCAGTGTACCGGACGTTTGTCACCAGAACTTAGTTCAATGGCCCAGTTCCCACGCGTCTCCTGTAGCTCGGTGGTAGAGCATCCCAACCAGTCATTGGAAGGTCTTATTATAGGCTCGACTCCTGTTAAAAACACTCGAATTTTATCCCACTTTGCTCGAGTCATCAGTGATAATGTCATTATTTCATTGAAATGCTTAAATAGCCTGACACTGTTCCCGGTCTTTGGGTCTGTTTCAAGCGGCTATGTCAAGGTAGTTTTTCTTTTAAAAGCATCGTTCCTTATAACCTTAACTCGTGCGTTAAATACGCCGGGGATCTAAGGGGAAGATATCAAGCGATTTTTTCGCAAAAGAGCCATCCATAGTAAAAGTTTAGTCATTTTATCAGTACGAGATATGAGAGAACTTACAAGAAAAACACAAACAAACAAAAACAAAAAACCGAGCTGTTCCGAACGGATAGCACAAAATTGTCTCAGACGTTGCAGAGTGTAGTTGGATATGCATCTAAAATGTGATGCGTTTGGTGTCTCACGACTCAAGTGGGAGGGAAGAACTGCTCAACTGGTCCTGCTGGCCTTTTTTAAAGTCCTTTCTTTCCCAGTTCTACTTCATAGCCCTCAGTGGATCCGTATTTTTCGCTTGTCTTTTCTTCGCCTATCATGTGCACAAATTTCAGATCTTGATTGGCGCACGATCGATAGTCCCTGTCAGAGTGAACATGCTGCCTCGTCCACTCCCGTACCCGGAGGAAACACAATAATATTCATGACAAGTTAAATTAACTGCCAGTCAAATAAGAGCCAATATTGTCTACATGAGGCTATGTAAACACGGGAAAAGTCCTCTATTGCTTAATTCGTGGCGGAGTTGAAATCGGGACAATCCGGCGAAGGTAAATTCCTGCAGTCCCTGCCGGGTCAGAGTGAGATTTAAGCCCGCGGTACAATGATCCGCTTGCAGCAATCCCGAAGCCCCCTAACCACTGAGCCACGCCGCCTTCTCAAATCAACAGTAATTCAACTCATTATATAATCCTTCCTAGATTCGTTCAGATTCTTGAGGATTACATCGACAAGGGAGGCAAATTCAGTAAAGGCACCTCCAACATTGCAGTTCACACGCAGCTGATCAGCAAAGCCAGTAATAACATTGACGTGTCTGTTAAAGCGACGATTGATATTATCGCCATTAATGTGACCGTAAATGCTACACAAGATGAAAGCGAAGCAAGTATAACTGTACCAGGGTCAATTATAAGTGCGAACGAAACAGATAACACAACTTTGATTGTGGTTTACTATCGCACAAGCAAGCTGTTTGCTCCTGAATATCGGAGAACAGAGGTTTGCGAGGACGGCTTTACCGCGGAAAAGGTTCGTAAAGTGGAAAGCTCAGAGACATCAAGTTACACCATGGAAAATTCTACGGGAAGCAGAGTTACAGAGAGCAGCCCTGTGTTGTCTGCAAGTTTGAGAAAAAGGGATGTGGCCAACTTGACCACGCCTATCATCATCAAGTTTAAGATGCCACCCGACGAGGTAAGGACCGTACGCACAATATTATGTCGTGGGCATTTCATTTCGGTGGCATAATCGATTTAGCCAAAATTTCTGGGAAACTCGTCCCGAGCAGGAACGGTTTACTCTGCAAGTGTCAAATACCGTTGTAATTTCGGAATCCTAACCTAAAATTTTCGCTGAATATATCACGCCCTTCTTTAAACACGAATGAAAGATAATTTTCGTAAGAAAGATTTCGCTTTTGACTCGCTTTAAAAAAGAGGCTGAAGTGATCTGGGAAATGGTCCGATTGATGTTTCGTGGTTTAATGCTATTTAACATGAAATTATACCTTACGAGGCAGTTATTACAGGCTGTCAGATATCACATTGTAGCTTTGTTATGCAATCTGTCTGTTCTTATCTCTAGGTAATAAAAAGCAGCACACGCTGTGTGTGGTGGGATTTCGAAAAACGTAAGTCGGTTACCCTCTGATGTAACAGAGTTTGTGTCGTAGAACATTTACTCATAGATATATGGTTCTTTCCAAAACATTTTTCTCCCTATAGGGAGTTTTCTCCCTATTCGCTGCTGTACGTTCTGCATGCTTCCGCCCGTTAGTCGTTGGATAAGCTCAGTATCTCATACCACATTCAACCACTTTGCAGCTTTTTTGCTTGTCTTTGTTTGCATTAACCTAAGCGGAATTCAGAGAGCCGGAAATCGAGGGGCAGTGTCACACAATTTTAAGTAGCGCATTTAAATTTCCGAGGATGACTTTTCTGGTTCATGGAAGCGGCAAGATAAGGGCCAAAAACAAGAACAACAGCAACACCGGCAACGGCAACAAGCGTCCGCCGTCGGCTTTTAGAGAGGTATCCGCCTTGTAGGGAAAATTCGGTCAGGAACAGCCATTGCTGTCCGCCTTACGGTGGTGTACGTTTAGAGAGAATTGATTGTAATCGAAGTGAGTTTCCACGCTGTAATGTCAAATGGATTTTTGCTTTGCGTTGTCTTGCGAATTGATCATCCTATTGTCCGAGAAATCTCCCGTTTATCACCTCCAACATTTTATACTTAAACAAAATTCAGGGCTGAGTTGTTCGAAGCTGGGTTGGAGCTAAAGCCGACCACGACAACCTAGAAGTCCCAAGTGGACTTACTGTGCTTTTCAAAAACATACGGACTTCAATCAACGGCTTTGTTTTTCACTGCTGTCAATCACGTTAGCGAAGGCCACATAGCGCTTTGTGACTGGCGGATTTCGATTCACTTGGTCAGTTTCTGTTTTAAACAGTTCCTCAACTGTCGCCGTAAATACGATCGACGTTATAAAAAACGCAAACGTTCAAGTTAGATTTTACGGTCTGTAGAGTCCGCGTGTTTTTTAAATTTACAGTAACACAGGGTTAGTGCTAATCCTTGGTTAAGTCTGGTTAAATAACGAGTCTTGGTGCTGAACAATTCAGATCATAATTAGTCTGATTTGCATGAAAATACAGAATCATTTCTATTTGAATGGTTGTGTACTGGGACTCACTTTGAAACTGAAGCAAACAGCAACTCGGGAATGGGCCATTGCTATTTAGAGGGGTTTTCAGTTGAGCTTCGTAAAACCATAACAGAGTTATTACAAAGCCAGTCACTGTCTGAAGGAGACACACCTTTTAGAAAACCCCAAATCTTAGTAATTGGTTTTACCAGCCAATCAGAACACAAAAGAAGAAAACGCAGCCGGTGCAAAGCGCGGGAAAACGGGCGTGACCAAGTCGCAATTGGTTTTATTGATCCAATCGTAACGCAAACCAAAGCCAAAACCAAAGCAGTCACGCAATTACTTTCGACCCTCAACTGAAAACTGCCCTAAGAAGCCTTGAAGGAAACACTTCAGTTGTTGGGCAGCGCAGCTGTACCGCGGAGGTCATGGGTTCGAATCTACCTAATTTTTCCAGGCTTCTTTAATTGCAATTTCTTTTCCCTTTTACTCCCGAGAGGACCCCCAATGACGAATACAATCGTCTTGCGTTCGCCAGAGTAAAATGGTTAACCTAGGTAAGGTCGATGATCATTTCTTCATTTCACAAATGAATTTTGTTAACGCTGTATTCTTTTCTGGCTATAGGTGGATGGTCGACTACGGGATGTTCTCTTCGTGGCATTGTTAATGACACAATTGTTTGCGAATGCAACCACATGACCAACTTTGCAGCCTTAGTGGTGAGGAATTTTGTGTTCTTGACTCACGGCCGGTGTTGTCCGTACGTAAAATTTTAGGATGCGAGTTGGGACAGGCGTCCTCTTCACGCCATGGGATTCCTAGAAAAGCCCCTCTGAGCGCTCTATGCTGTAGGAAATTCAAGGGGAGGATATTCTACAAACAGATTTGGACATCCATCGGCTTTCGCTTTGTCCTGAATGGATTGAATTTCAAGGCCTGGCCAAACAGCAAATGTTTAGCGATAAAACGTGTTAAAAGATTGTTGGGTGACTAAAACATTTTTCGTTTGGCCACCTCGTTCTGAGTTGTTGAAACTTTCTGTCAAGTGTTTGATCAAACATGCTATCAAACACTTTTGCCGTTCTCGTGTTGGACAGCTGCATAAAGTAATGTTGGACGTGTGACGGTGTTTGCTGAGTCTATCCATGGATACACAGCTACGCTTTTTCAGGCAGGCTTAAGTTATGGAAGCAATTGAGCGGGAGATCTGTATAGATATTTACCTTGGCGAGCCGTAGAGTGAGCCGTAGAGTGAACCGTAGGCCGAGGGCGAGCCATTGTAAATCCCATACTGATCGGACGCAACTTGTGTAATGAATGTGTGACGTAGTAGGTTAATTAGCATTCTGTATCCAAAGGACAGAATGGTCATTCTGTAATTTGAATGCAGAGGTACTAGTTAGAGTAACACTTGAACTGCATCGGAATTTAGAGAGGTATACATGTGACCTGAGTACTGCCTTTCTGTTGGCTATCACATTCGTGAATTGTTAATGACCTTTACAAGGTTGTTTATGCCGTCAAGTTTGGCTCCTCAGTTAAACGTCAACATGTTCGGTCACCCAACAGTGAATGAATTGGCTTTTAGTTCCAAGAAGTTTTGACCAGCGTCCAGACCGGAAGAAGCTCTAAGCTTACAATCCATCCCCTGTGTTTGTTGGCCACCATTTCTCGATTGAGAAAACATAAAGTAAACACGCACGTGCTGTTTTAATTCCAGGATGTTGATGGTCCGTCATCCAAAGCGTGCGGCAAACATTACACCGCCCTGTCACTTATCAGCTATATCGGATGCGCATTATCAATTTTGGGATTATCGCTGACCATCTTCACTTTCGGATTTTTCAAGTAAGGCTCACTTTTGGTGTCAGATACAACTGCCTAAGTCGAGACTAAATGCCTCTTAGCCAGATGTGCTTGCTTGAAATAATGCGTGAGTGCGGCGTTACTAAACGAGCGCTTTCGAACGGATAGCGCAAAGTTGTCTTTGGCAAAGAGCGGGTTCGAATATATAACAAGAAATGCGATACGTTCGGTCTCCTCCCGTCCTCAAGTGGGAAGGAGAGAACAGCTCAAGTGGACCTGCTGGCCTTTTGTTTCAGTCCTTTCTTTATCAACTGCAGCCTTAGCCCTCCAGTGGATATTTTTCGCTTGTCTTTTCTTCACTCGTTTTTGTACAAACTTCTTTCCGTGTCAGAGTCAAAATGCAGCCTCACCCACCCATACACGGAGTTAACACATTTACAAGTTAACAGCCGGTCAAAAAAGAATCAATCTTTTGTCCTCAACAGTTAAACATACTGGCATTTTTGCGCTGAGACACATTGCTGTTCTTACTTGAAGTATTACGGTCCGTACTGATTTCAAAACCGCATCAGTCTTTCGGACTTTGCGTTAAAAACGAAAGCGCTGACTGGAATTTCATGTCTAGAGTTCGTATGTCATTGAAAGGCACGGTGATGCCAATTTGATGCTTAACAAGTGTATGTAATTGTTGCGAGAAGAATGAGGGCTTAATCGCTGTTTTTGTTTTACGTACACAGGAAGCTCCGGAAGGATCAGATCGCTGCAAAGATTCTTCTTCATCTTTGCGCCTCGCTTCTGTGTGTGTTGATCGTGTTTGTGTCAGGGGTGGAGAGGGGCAGTGTGTCTGAGAACGCCTGTCGAATTGTGGCAGCTCTCGTGCATTACTTCCTTTTGGTAGCATTTTTCTGGATGCTGATTGAAGCGTATTTCATGTACCAAGCTTTTGTTAAAGTTTTTAGGGACTACGGAGATTACGTCATGTGGAAGTGTTCCGCACTGGGCTGGGGTGAGTCTTTCTCTCTAAGCTTCTCGTTCCGATGAGTAAACCCTCTTTTGTCTGTGGAGATCATTTCCTCGATTCTCATGGCTTGTGTGTTCTGACCTCTCATGGAAAATGTAAAGAGAAAATTCATGTTAATCACTTTTCGAGGGTAAGGTGGAGTGGTGTCCGTATGGGCACGGAATCCCATGACTGGATCCTCTATCTCTTGTAATCAACCCGTTCTTGAGTAGACTCATTTTTTTTTTATTGACTCTCACGGTGGTTTCGCGCCGTCTCTTCGTATGTTCAGTAAAAAAATTAGCAATAGCAAGTGAGGATGAGGTCAGAGGACATAACCGCATGCCACCTGATAATTATTTTCAATCTATTTGTAAATTTCCGGCAACGCGTGGAGGCAATTTTTAACCTCAGCCCAATGATCTCGCGGTTGATATGTCACACTTTTTTTAAAATTTATTTACAAAACAATAAAAAGAGAACTAATACAAGTACATTACATACTAACAAGTACATTACATACTATACAAGTACATTACATACTAAGTACGTCGCAATACTAACGTTACTTACATTGCTAATAGTACTAAACGTTACTTATATGAGAGAAGGCACTTAACATTCGAGTTAAAGAGTTCGGGGAGAAAAAGTTACGCTAGCAGGTACTGCTCTATAATTGGAAGCAGTGGTTTCCATTATAAATGGCTTCCATTTTTATAATGGAAGTTTAAATTGTTAATTTTTTCCTCGCAATAAAACGTTCGGATTCAAATGTTCTTTTAAATTTGACAATTAGCGATGTTAAACATAATGCAGTCTTGTTTAGTTTTCTACGATATATGAAAAATTTACTTTCAAGGATATTATAGTTTAATAGAACACTTCCATGCGATGAGTCTAAAATTCTGAAAAGAATTTCTTTAATTTCAAAGGAGTTAATTATTATTTTAATTGAGCTTAGTAAATCCTCCAGTGATATGTCACACTTCCTTTTTTTGTCCGCGCTGCTGAATTGCGCACATGTCTTGGAGCTTTTTCTCCTCTGGAATAGAATGTAGCCTTGATCGGAGGTCGAAATCCCTGTGGCAATCGTCATTCTTTAGATAACTAGTCCCTTGGCCTGGTACTAAAAATAGATTGGAAAAAACAATTCTTTGATAGAGGGCCATGTGTGTGGGATATGTTCTCTCATCTCATTTTCTCTTGGTTATGGCTGTAATATTCTTTATCTCCTCGCGTACACACATGACGAGGTGTTCCTTTCCAACTGCTGGTCAAATCGAAGGCCTCTTACAATGCAACACACCAAAAAATGTTTTTTCACACTTAAATGTAGTATTTTTGAATTAATTTTATTGATATCATTTTTCTAGGGCTGCCATTCATTGTTGTCGTAGTTACTATTGCTGTGGATAAAACCAGTTATGGCGGAAAACACTAGTAAGTATTTAACATGCCAAGAAAAGTGAATAAGAAAGGTTAATATCAGCCAATCACTGAACTGAGAACTTCGTCTTAGACATCGCTTCGGAACACAAAGGAAAATGCAAAGCAAATGCCCTTTTCTGGAGGATGCTTCTTTTAAACTATGAAAAGGGTGTCTGCAAGCGTCGTCCAGAAAGCCCTCACCACCCATGGAATTCTTTTAATTTCCATAAAAATCCATGAAACATGATTGCATTCGATGCAGGAAGGTTCATGAAATGTGTCGCTCAGGACATCCATCCCAGGTTGTTGAATGGCCAACACGGCAATCTATGTTACTCTCAGAAAAGGAGCAACACAAATGGTAGAAAAAAGCAAAGTAATTTGTTCTGCACCGTACAAGTCCTTCAAAAATGGGAAGCCCTTGAACATTCCTTGAATTGAAATGGAATAGGGTGTTATGAAGGGCGCGTTGGAGATGACAATGAAGACTGAACTGAACTTCGCACTAATCCAAGCAATTTAAGCAATTAGCGTTAAAGAAGCCTTCAAAGTTGGGGGAGGGGGTGAAGTGGTGACCTTCGCGGTGCCAGTACGGTGCTCAATCAAATGAGCTATGAAGCCACATTTGTTGCGCTTGTGTGTTCCCGTGAAAGGACTTCATGCTATGAAATGAAATGGGGTAGTATAAGCAGATCTTGCAATTTAACAGAAACAAACCCAGCTGATATCCATTTTTTACACATCTTAAAATTCTTGTTTTCAGTTGTCGTATTGGAGACTTGGCATTCTTCGCGTCTTTCGCCGCTCCTGTGGTCGTTATCATGCTTGTCAACACCATCACGTTTTGTCTCATTATGTACAAATTGGCCACCCGTCCGCCCAATGCTGCCGATCCAAATGGTGGCAGCGAGGGACTTCTGAAGATCAAGCGAGCATTTGGCATCCTTATCCTGGTCGGCATTACTTGGATGTTCGGCTTCTTTGCAGTGGCTGATGCGCGTCTCGTGTTCCACTACCTGTTTGCTATCTGCAACAGTCTCCAGGGCTTTGCAATTTTCGTTTTCTACTGCGTCATACAGCGGAAGGTGCGAGAGTGCTGGTGGGCTCTTCTAACGTGTAACTTGCGCAGTCTCGAAAAGTCTAAGTCTTTGTTTACAGACTCCTATGATCGCCGACGCCTATCTTCCGCCAGCAGAGTACAGTTGGATGCCATGCGCGCGAGGACGAACACAGGACTATCGCAGGTTAGTGGCATGAGGTATACTTTATTGTTTGTTTGTGGCTTTGAATTCGCTCGGATGCTAAGAGTTCAGTTGCTCCTTGCTACAAAAACCGGGTTAACCTTTTTTCCCTCTATTTGTGTGACTTCGCCTATCACAAGTCCCATAATGAAACTGCTAACACCTTCTTCCTTAAAATGCATCTGGTTCGCTAATTGAAATTGGGCTGACAAGTGTACTGTAAAAGTTCTCAGGCTGTATAAGCTCGGCTTGAAATGTGATGTTGCTTTATTCGGGTAAGCAAAAAACACGCAAGTTGCCATAAGAACGCAAGGTTAATTCGGCTTCCCTTTAGTCGTCCATTTTCCGTTCACAATGACTCTGTCCTTCACTTACAGAAAATATATGAATTGTCGTGTATCAGAATTGCGGATGTGAAGTCATTTTTATGGTAACGTCATCATCTCAGTCAATATTATGGGAGCAACTTAACTGAGCAATTGCTAAGAAGCCTGCAATCAAGGCTTGAACGAGAATTCAACGCATGACCGTGCGATTGCGCTGCACAGTGCTCAAGCAACTGAACTATCAAGCTAGACGGGAGCTGGTCAGTTGCGAGTTCCCATTATATCCCGTAAGAGGTGAATGTATTCAGTACCATAGAGAATATATAAAATTTCATATATTTGAACTTGGGCATGTCTGCATGTTCTGTCCTTCGTCTTGCACAGCTACTTGCATTCACGATGCAAGACCAACAGCTTGCTTCGCTCTTTTGTGGATCTCTCGATTGTAGCTGCTTGTCTCCGCTTAATCACCCCTTTCCCTTCCCGCACCGCTCGCCACCCCAGGCAATTCGTGATCTCATTCGTAATTTAATTGCTGTGAAGCCCTTGTAGATTCAATATTTGCTCTCTTCTGTGTATCACAGGTCCTTCAAATCACGTTACCACGTGAGGTACGTAACCCTCCCGATGTTGTTCGGGACTGCCCTCACCACAGCAACATAGTTTGCGATGAGGACAGCGCCTACCCAAGACTGACAGTTGAGTCAAGTGATTACCAGCTGAATGAAATGAGCGGAAGCCAGACAATTGAGTTGAATGACTCTTGGGACGACTATTCAACACGCATGTCCCATCGCGCGGGATCCCGATCGCCGAGTTTAAGATCCCACGGAAAAAACATCACACACTCGCAGAATTCCAGTATGCGGGGGTCCCCGGCGAGCTCAGCACATTCCACGCCGAAAATACTGCGGTTACCGCGAATCCGCCCAGCTGAAACACGCAAAGCGCCAAAAGAAAATACCCCACACCTTAATTTTCCTTTGAAAGAGACTCTTAAAAGAACTGCTTCACATACACCTGAGGTTACGAGACCAGCAAACCTCTCGTGTCTCAGGAGAACTAAGTCGGCAAGCCTTTCTCTGGAAGACCTACGATTCAGTGCTGATTTTAGTGTAAGCAGCGATCAGACTTCGTGTGAGTCGCTTAGTTCAGATGCAGGGACTCCAACAAAGAAACTCCTAGGTGTCCCAATAGATAATCTTGGTAAGTGTGAACGCCAGAATATGTCTCATGTACTTAACTTTCATTTACAACTCTTGAGTGTAAGACATGCCAAGCAATCGGTTCATTGAGTCCTTCTGGACTGTTTTGTTTGTGAGAATTCTTGCCCTCCCTCTTTTCAAAGAGGAGTTGAAATGTTAGGCTGCGGTTTGCGACGGGGATTGTGAGGTTCCACTGCAATTTCATAGTTACATGTACCACCGTCTCGAAACACAATCGATTAAATGTCGAATTTATTCATTGATTTATTTACTCCCTCCCTCCCTCCCTCGGTCCGTCCGTCTCTCTCTCTCTCTCTCTCTCTCTCTCTCTCTCT
>BLFK01000076.1:196706-210472 GCA_014634185.1 Astreopora myriophthalma | reverse complement strand
ACTCTCTCACTCACTCACTCACTCACTCACTCACTCACTCACTTATTCATTTAACCTGTTGAAGGGCTCCCTGTTTTAATTTTTTTTTTGCAGGTGATCAAATCGTGGGTCCACTTAGAGGTTCAATAAGAGGATTTGTTGGATACGTTGAGACTACTGTTGAAAACTTTGACTTGCTAATTGACTTGGAAAGGTTAAGATCGCTCTCCTCTCCGAGTCATTCGGCCAACGAAGTTTAAATAAAACATACCAGAAGAGAACTGCAGAATTGCGGATACAGAACTGGCGAAAATTATTATTTCTCCTCCTCTCCTCGTGGCACCCTACTGCCGCTACCTTCACCACCCCGATGACAATTTTGTAGTGTTGGCAAGTTACACTCTTCTCAGGATCCAGGACAGAACTCGTAAAGTAATTTTTCTGATGGTGCAAGAGCGTTCATCAAACAGTCATATAGTTCCTACCATAGCCTTGGGTTGTACGAAACGAGTTTCCAGATTTGTATTCTTCAACCGTAGTGGCATGAAATCTGGAGATTTTGGCCAAGTTGCGTTCAAACTGTTTAAAGAGATTTCTAGTGAAATCTCGCGGCTCCCTTAAATAGTCATCATATTGATGCTTAAAGCACTAGGGTCAATTGACGGGCGCATTTATGCCTTTTTGAGAATTTGCTTTTTATACAGAAAAAAAATGCTATTAATTTTAGGCGTTTTGCACTTTAGGGGTATGCAGCGGGGTTATAAAGTGCGGACTCGTTGTATGTACAGTTTCCTTTTTGAGGCACCTCTCCACCCCCATCCTTTTTGTGACCGGGTCTGTTTCAAAGCCGCAAAATGCTGCATGAAATTCAGCTGGTTTGAATTCGTGCGTCATGCAGCGGGGACGAAATGACCCACTGAAATTTTCAGTGCAACATCGTTGACATTGGTCTGCTGCAGAGAAAGAAGGTAATGAAAGACCTTTCGTTTATATTGCCATGCGGATTGTCCCTGCAATCTACCACGTGTGCAGGCACGCGAGGAACACAGTCCCTGCTTCGTCGGTGAGCGTTGCATTTTTCCTAGTGTTTGCCGACCTTGTTATATTGGATACCCCTGCTATAAACCGTCCAAGCTGGTTGGACGCTTGCTTTCTTGTATTTGTTGAGATAAATGTAAAGAAATTAAATGTTGTGTACGTATGGTGGCTCAATTTCCTGTTCAGTTCTCGTAGCTAATAGCTGAAGGAAATCCAGTTTAAAATGTGCCATTCTTTAATCCCTTATTCCAGGAGTCTTTTTGTCTCCACCCGCATATCCATCTCCAGCTACATCCCTCCCCATGAGACTGAGTTCTGTGATAATTAACAAACCATTTCTTTTTTTTTTCGTTAAGACTCCCCTTACCAGACAGAACATTTTGGGAAGTCCTATTTCTCATTGCATTTTTTTTCGAGGCGTCCCTAATCTTCCTCTAGTCCTCCCTGGACGTATAATCATTAAAGGGTCCGAGGAGCCCATAATCCAGAGCATACAACTCCCATACTAGGGCTATGTCACGGCATTTTTTAGAGACCGAGCTATTTTCAGACAAGTTTTTCCCGTGACAAGTTCAGTTCAAGTCCGCAAGCGTCCAAACGATTAATTATGCAAGGCTTATGCTTGTACCATTGCACAAGTCCTCTGTTGCAAACGTGTCATCTGACGTAAAGTGGTATCATGGGCCAATCAGATATTGCGACCTATCCTGGCCTACGCGAATCGAGACTGGTAAGGAGACTCCATTGCAGTTTGGTCGTCTGGTAAAATTGGTTTTTGAGGAGGCTAAGGAATGTGGAATAGTGGGGTTTAGGCTAGCTTAGGGTTAGTTTTAGGCTACATCCCTTCTCTCAGTACAATGATCAATGAAGATACGATCACAACGCATTTTCATTGGTAGAAAGAAAACGCTTATCATTGGTCACAAGGCGTTTTTATGGACCTCGACTTCGTCTCGGTCCATAAAACGCAAAAACGAACTTGGCCAATATCCAGCCATCTTGACCGAAAAAGCTTGGTCAATAAAGATTTATGATATGGCTTTCGGGGAAATTTTTCGCGCGGGACACGGCGGGTGGTCCCGAGCGGGCAAGATAGCTCCATCTTGCCCACTCGGGTAGCCAATCACAGCGCACTATTTGGTTCATCTTGCCCGCTCACGGAGCTAGCCATATAATAAATTGAAGTAATGTTGGTCACTCCGTGTTATGGGCTCCTGGTGGTCCCTTATGTTTTTCGACTTGAAAGAGGCCGGCTGGTTCAGGTCGATTATATGTAACAATCTCCTGAATCTTGGGAAAATATTTCATACCTATATGATTGACCGTCAAAAACTTACGGTAACAGATCGTTCCACCTTTGGGTTACACTTAAACTTTATTTTAGCGGGCGAGCAATAGCGAACCCGCAGTGTTTAGCGGCACTTGCTTTTAAAAACTATATGGTCGAGTTGGAGCAAAATGCGGGCAGGTTCTTTGCATTCCTTTGTTGTTACAACTGGTATGAATGGTATGTGGGCGGAAGCCCTAGTGTTGAGTTCCAGTCTCGTTCCCAGAGCCCACGTTTTCCCGTTTTCCCAGAGCCCATCTTTTGGTCACCGCCAAGACACGGAGCTACGTTGATTGGCTACTGGATTGCTCATGCGTAAATTACCGTAGGTAAAATTGCTTGTAAACAAAATCAGAAAAGATGAGCGCGAATTTTAAACGAATATGGCTCAGAAAACTCCAACGAAACCTGAAAACAGAAAGATTTGCCGCTGTTGTTGTAAACCCTTAAGTTCTAATGAACGCCCCAGTTTACTTCTCAGGAAATCGAAGATGAAACCCAAACTTTGGTATATGAGTGACTTGCCAAAACCCGTCGCGGTAAAACCGCGAAAACATCTCTTTTCTTCATCACAACTGCTTTCAAAATTTGATATTGCTGTTCTTTCAATTCAAAGTCCAATTGGACTTTCCAAGCTTTTCGAGAGCGTATTGTATGCATGCGCCGTTTAACCAGAACTACTAAAATCTTGAAGTCTGGAAATTGATTATTCCAGAGCTCCGTATCTTGGCGCTGACCAAAAGATACGTGGGCTCTGGGAACGACATTGGTTCAGTTCAAGGTCCGTTTGATTTCCATGCAGCGGACATGCGTAGCAGCTTGGTTCACTCGTGTTCGCATGAATGTATCGGAGAAATTTTCGAAACCAGGAGCCCATAACCCGGAGAGTACAACTTCAATACATTTGTGACACAGCCATTTCACGGACGGAGCTATTTTTAGACTAATTTACCCGCAAATTCAGTCTCCCACAGGAGCCTTGGTCACCCACAGGAGCCTGGCTAGCCAATCATAGGTCTTGCATAATCAAGATCGTTAGGACGTGTGCGGACTTCAACTGAAGAAAGAAATTTGAAACAATTAGTTGCTGTCAACGGTTCCTAAAATAGACCCCCACTGCGAATGCGTGCGAATGCGCATTGCATCTCAAGCCACTTTGGCCTTTGAATAACAATCGCACTTAGTTGTGTCCAGTTTGTTCGCACAACAACGACTCACTACAACTGACATCAGTGACCGTGTCAAAATGAATCAGAGCTATCAGTCTCACTTACTATATGCTATCACAGTCTCATTTGAACATCACGAGAGGAATAAAGGTAAGCTCATTTTTTCAAAAGAAAGAGAGAGCGGGGAATTTGTGTTTTAGTGCTTGCCAAGCTTAATTACCTTTTGAGTTTGTTGTTTCATGAAGCTTAACCCATAGATTGGCTTTGGACACTAAAAATACCATCTGTATTCTTGGCAAATGAATTAAAATTGATAAGCTTACATCTGGATTGAATCAATTTGCCATTCAGGTATAATATCTGTAGCAGTGTACTGGACAAGGACATAAAATCTGGATCGAGTTCCGGGCGCGAGGGGTGGGGTGGGGTGGGGTGGCGGTGAGGGTTGAGGAAGTCCAGGTGAAGATGGGGGCAAGGGGTAACAGGATAAGGGTTGGGTGACGTGTTCTTTTTCTGTGTGGAATCTTTGATTTCATGTTATGGAACATGCATTTACTGAGCATTGATTTATTGGTACCTCATTTGCATTTGATTCAATTCGCACACCATCTTGGTATGACAGAGAATATATGAACTTTCCTATATGTGAACTGCGGATATGAAACGATTAAAGCTAGAAGGATCATCGCAGTTAATTAACCAACTTAAGCAGTTGCAAAGAAGGCGTTTTTTTAAACTGGATTTTTTCAGGATTCTTTAGTTGCAACTCAGTGCTTAAGTTGCTTCATTAACTGCGATGATCATTCTAGCTTTAATCGATACCATCTTGGTAGCTAAATAAAATTCGGTGCCTTAGCAGCCTAAAAATTATTTTCACTTTGTTGCACCGTGCTGATACAACTGCCGATACCGTGCGTTCAATTCCTCAACGTGCCAGTCTTCGCACGACTAAGTCCTTACAATTGTATAGTTTATATGCTGTAATTTTTTTAGTGTAGCCCTTCATCACATTGACATCGTAATATTTTTATGAAATTGTAAAAATCTATGGCGTCGTCGCCTCTCGTTCAACTTGGATTGCCAAAAAAATCTCAAAAAACGGCCGGGATGTTTCGGTACTTGCCCTTAATTGCACTTTTACATGGCGGACACCTCTATCTTAGAAGGTAGTTATCCATTAAGGTTTTAGCTTGGATTAATGTTTCCAAGGCGTTGTGACATATGTAACCAACGCCTCACGTAATGTAAGGACGAAAATTCACTAGGTTAACGAAGATTACTTTAGTGGGCTATTCCGCTCTTCGGATCGACACAAACGAAATGTTGCCCGCAACAGTAACAAATGACCACAACTTCTCTCTCTTTTGTGCTCCTGTACTACTTTCATAACTAAACTGAAAAAGAAATAAAAGAAAAGAAAAAAAAACTTGAACCAGAAAAAAAGGGGGAGCCTCACCCCCGAAATAGACCTACCGATCACGTTTTGCCGTTAAGAATAACGTTTTGTAGACTTGACACTCGTAAATAGTTATTTAGCCCTGATACATGCAGATCGAAAGTTGTCATTGAATATAAGCTTAAATATCTATAGACTTAACATCAACAAATCACGTAGCAGTGCGTTAGTCGGAGAACTGTCCGGAATTCGGAAAGCTAAATTATGCCGAATAATGCAAAAGAGATCTAAGAGAAAGACGTTTTTACGACGACAATACATTGCTCGCCCTTCAGAACTGCATTCTTTATGCAAAGTTGAAATTTACAAACTATGGCTCCTTCAATATTGTTGTTACAGACAGGCAGAGTAGCGTTTATTTGTTAGGCAAAGATATATTACAATTGAACACGCAAAAACAGCGACCCTGGATTCCTTCGCACTCTTTCACCCCTGCAAATATCATTAAGAACAAGCAGACACTATTTTGTGCGTACTATACCGACCTCTCCCGTAAAAGTCACCAGGTAGTCGGATTCCACCAGCTGCGTTTACTTTCATTGTGTTCGGATTGTTTAGTACGACTAAGTGGTGAATGACGTCGTTTTGTGGTTGGCTGAAGAGTTTCTTTCCTCCAGAACTTGATTGGCTGAGTGTGTAATTACTTTGGTTGTCAATTGAAAACCGCTCTAACATGATGTACCTGCTTGAATTGGTTAATAAAGATTAGACAAAAGTTTTTTTTTCTGGCAACTTCATCAGTACTGAAGTCAGTACACAGACAATGGTGATGATTTCTACATCGACTGTCGCAGTCATTAAAACATGGCCCTCCAATATGATAATCAATCCTGCGGCAAGTCCAAAACGTGGTCCTGGCAGGAAAAACTTGAACTCTGAGATAAATATTTTGCTTCTCTAGAAACATAATACGCGTGTATACTGACTTGAAATTACCGACTCAGAGAATGTTGACGGTAGAGGGAAATACTACGACTTTCAATTGGATCAACCATTTCAACCGCAACCGGCTTAGGATGAAGCGGTTGCGATTCTTACTAGAACATTTTTTACACCGTTTTCGCTTGATAAGGAGGTAACTCCCGGGAGTAGTCATTCCCAGGTTTCTCTGTTCTCAGCTGGAACTCGTGCCCGATTTTAAACTGAAGCCCGCGAAAACAAGAGCATGAAAAATAGAACACGAAAACACTCAACTATTCTCGCCCCCAGAGCCGCCTGGCCCTCTTATCTTCTGCAGGCTGGCACGAGGACCAGATGGCACTGTGAGTGTTAATAGAGGACCAAAAGCACACAGGCCGGTTCAATGGGGCTGTAATTGTCCGATATGTCCAGAAATGCGCGTAGTTAGATGCGCGCCGATTTTGATAAACGTCACAATATGCGCCCGAAATTGTGCTTTTCAAGTAAACATAAACACCTTCATTTACCTTCACTAAAACGTAACCCTAACGCTAACAGCAATCTTGTTAGAAATAGACACTAGACGCTTTCAGACTAATTGAGTGTGCATTTAGTAATTACCTGCATTTCTGGACATATGTGGTAGGCTGGGCACGAGGACCGGTTAGCTCTGCAAACACAGGATCACGGAATTCGATGTATGAAATCTTGAAATGTCCACAATATCTGTAAGAGAAAAGGTGCGGTTGCCAGCGATACATTTGGTGAAATACCTGCGAACGTTTCACGTTTCCTTAATTTGGAATAGTTTGCAAGTATTTCACCCAAGTTATCGCATTTTTCTCTCAGTAATAATGTGGACATTTCAAGATTTCATGCATTAAAAAACGCCGGAGGACTTCCGTAATCCTGTTTCCAGAGCCAACCGGTCCTCGTGCCCAGCGTTTAACGGCTAGGAGGGCCAGGCGGCCCTGGACATCAGAATGCTCAATCAACCTAAAACAGTTCATCCCACTTGAACGTGAAATTATTTCCTTGACAATTACGGCCGCATCGAACCGGCGTTTGTGATTTTCTTCCTCTCTTGTTAATACTCTCAAAAAACTATGGCCCCGCCATAGTCTGCGGTAAAGTAGGGAAGGGTATATATATATATAGGGCGAAAATGAAAAATTCAGCCTCCCCGACGAAACGTCAACGTTTGATTTCACGTTGTTGTTTACAGGCGAGGACGGGAAAGAAATGTACCAAAATGTAAAAATCACGTGCAGAGAGTGCAGAGTGTGTTGTCTTGTTGGTTGGCGTTCTCGTTGACGTGGTCGTTGCTTATTAAGCCCGCCGCACACTTGAGGAAAGAGCTGAGCAAATGCCTCGCGAGGCAGTTGGCTCAGCCGTTTCCTCAAGTGCGGTGAACTTTTGGTGTGCGGTGAACTTTTAATTTGGTGAGTAATTCGCCTTGCGAGGCCGTGAGGACAAGATCAAACAAGTTTGATATAGGTAGTTTGCAACCAATTTCTAGAAACACAGATAACAATAGTGAAATGTACAAATGCTGGTTGACGAACAAAAGGAGCTAATCTTTTGTTTTCGTCAACCAACATGGTGGCGATGACGTAACGTGGAAACCACCTATTGACCTCACGGCCTCGCGAGGCGAAAACCTCGCCAAAACCTCACCGCACACATGAGGCAACCCCCTCGCGAGGATTTTTTCCTTAGCCCTTTCCTCAAATGTGTGGCGGGCTTTAAGCTCCCTATTATTGAAGTCAATGCGACCATAGAAAACACGACGATACGAAATTTGCCTCAACAGACATTTATGTGACAATCGCGTCATACCAAGTTCTGAAAATTGTCGTTTGGATTTTGTTGATCTCAGCCAAAATAACACCTTTGCAAGATTGTCCGAGATTGCAAGATTGTACTGTAATATTCATAACATATTCAGGTATTCATTTTCTGCGCTGTGTTTAGTCCGCGGACACCATTTTAGGAACGTTTCACCTCTACATTTAATGCTTCACAGCCTTGCAGTCCTTCAGTCTGAAGAAGTAGCCTCGTTTCGAGGCACTATTGAAGTAGCGCACGCCTCTGTAGGTCCCATCAGTTCCCAGTTTATTATCAGCCGACAACTCGACTCCTGCTATGAGATGAGGATCATCAAGTGGCATTTGTGGCAAGTGCCCCACCCATCTCAGGTTTCCACTTATCAAGCCTTTTTTGCCTGCGAGGCGGCAGGCCACCGTTGAGCCAATCAGCTTTGCAAATCGTTTGTCTGTTGGAGGTGGTTTGACCGCAACAGCATTCTTAACTTCTTCAGGTGGTTTCTTTTGGACAGCATTGCGTGGTTTGGATTTCAGGGCAGAAGAACTCTTAGCTTTGTCCTTCAGCTCATCTTCTTTTGGTTTCACTGATTTCTGAGTCACAGGAGGCTTGGAAACTACTTCCCGCTTGTCATGTGTGAGGTTGCCTTCCCCACTACCTCCTCCCTCACCAGACATTTCCTCAACTTTTATCCCCGTAGCTGATCCATCTGCTCGGGAATTTTCGTCCTCAAGCAACTGGTCTTCAAGCGACAGCCTGGCCCTTGCAAAGAAGGATGCAAAAATAGAGTTCATTCCATGATACCTTACTGGTTGAAAGCCTTCTCCAAACAGTCTTCTCCAAAATGAAGACAAGAAAAAACCATTTAATGACCTCCATTTTAAGTTGCTCAAGGGCTTTTTTCATCTGTTTTTGTTCTCTTCTTCAGCGAGAATCGACTTCTTTACATTTCAAAAGGCTTCAGTTGAACGCCAGCGAATAATTCTCTTTTCTAAACGGTTTCGCAAAATTTTTCGCCTTCAATATTTAAATGATTGACCCTCAGCAACAGTGTTTTCCCCTTCTCGTTTTAGTCAAGTGGGTACGTTTCCGACCTTATATACCTATGCTAATGATGGGTTTCATCACTGACCCACGTCACCAGCACTAATGCATTGTCTTCGACCCCTTCATAAACATGAATTTATCAATGTTATGAGCAGAACTAATGTGTATAAAAATAGACAATCAAGCAATTGAATACAATCAACTACTCAACGAATTTTTAGAACACGGCAGTGTAGATTGCTTTAAAGCTACCCTGCCAGCTCATTTTGGCTGCCAGTAAGACTGTTATGATCGCACTGATTTATATTTATAATTATTTCTTCCTTGGCATTTTACTTATTTGTATTACATTTACAGTGATGAGCAAGCTTCTTTGTAGATTAAGTGGATGACGTTTTTATGTTTAGAACACTATGTTAAAGCTTTCCAGTAAAAACAAAAGTTGTATTGGTCATTATTGGTCATGTAGCATGCTATGAAGGCCATCTCCTAGAGCTCTTTGGCTTAAGTGCCATCCAAAAAATCCCCTCGAACCCTCCATGAATTAGAACGACCATAAAGTCATGCACAAAGAGAAAAGTCAGCATTTTGACAGAATTGTCACTCACTTTACAAATCGAGTAACTTTGGCCTTTACCAATCGTGATGTAGTGGTGTCTCTTGAGAGAGAAATGGTGGTGTGCGTCGGATAACGACTGTAAGTGTATACACGATTACTGATTTCAACGAATACTGACTTACTTGTCAGTCATTCCAGTGTATAGCTGGTGCTTGTCCACTGGTTGTTCGTCTCTGTCGTTGTGACGAGGTTGCGCAATGTGTTCCCTTGGGTCAATGATGTCGTCAGCCATTGTAAAGCCTCCAGCCTATCACATGTAACACAAACCTTAGTACTGGTTCTCCCTTTTGACTAGTGCTAACGAGCCCGAGAGCGCGCTGCAATTCGTCTCTTGGGAACTCTACGAATGCCGCTCTTCCTCGCGCTATTTAGCAAGTAACCTCTCTCAAACAGATATTATAAGACAGGTATTATTGCATATTAGATTGCGTTAAATAGTCAGGTTGCTGTTGCTAATTGGGGAGTACGTACCATAACTCTGTCCAATAATTCATCTTCGTTTGTCACAAATGATAATTGCGTTTCGTCCTCCTGGTTTGGTTTCAGTGTAAAGTTTACCACTTTCCCCCCAGATGCGTGTAACTCAACCAGGTGCGTTTGAGGTAGGTAACCGTTTGCTGTAGCCGTGATTTCGTAGGAGCCTGGAACAAGCAAGCGCCAGTAATCGCCCCCCTTAGCAGACGTGACGTCATGACGGCGATCAGCCACACTAATGGTTGCATCAGAGAGAGGCTCACCTTTGGTGTCTTTAACAAATCCGCTGATGCCATAATGCACCTTTGGATACGAGATTAAGTCATTGCACATTAAGGACTGACCATAAATCAGTGATAATCATATAGATACAAGCACGGTTTACTGACAAAAAACTTTAGTAGTGAAAGACTTACAGTGATCTCAACTAATAGTCAAAGTTGGAGTTTCTTCGTCGAAATTACTTTCACTCTTTAGGCTTCTTGCACCAACATGCAGCCGGTGTCTTTGACCCATAGTTGACATTTCTAGTTTAAGACTTAAAACAGGCTGTTTGCTTGTGTAGGAAGATTAACTATGCGTTTGATCGGAAATTTTGAGACAAAACTGATTCTAGCCTAATGGAAAGAATCTCGGCTTCCTCTTATTAGCAAAATTAAATCGGAATAGGCCGCGTCGGTCGTCTCAAGTTGTAATCATTTCTGGACTTCAACATTGTCAGTAACGGTACAGTTGAACATAATGACAGTGAAAGTGATAGTGCGTCTTGAAACCAAGAGGGCGAGAGTTGCTACTAAATACCTAATGTATTATGGTGGTGTGGTGGGTGTTAGAATACATACATACGAAGGTATTATTTTCATCTAGAATTTGCCAGTGAGTGGCTGAAATTAAGTAGCATTTCATTGAACAAATTACTCTAACTGCTTGGATAAGACTTGTCCTCAGAAGATTAAATTGTCGGGTTACTCTAATGAAGTTGTTTAGCAAAGAGGCAGCTTTTTTTTTCAGAAGAAATTGTTCTAATCGTAAATTGACAGTTTTTGAAGTAAACTAAGATCAATAAGCCATAGGCGAACATGCTCACCTGTTGCACCAGTTCGATCAAAGCCTTTCTGTTATCATTCCAATATTTCTTTAAATCGCTTTCTTTAGGAAACCGATCGCAGCCGAGCTCCAAGGTTATTTCAAAACAGTTAGAATGAACGTAATTGTAGTCCTGCATGCCTCCTGATAGACTCGACCAACTGGCACCATTCGTGATGCCATCTATGAAGTGCTCTTCCTTTTGGTCTGTACAGTTCCACTTAGGGTTTGCCAAGTGCATTATGGGGTGCGCCTATAGAATAGCGATGCAAAGCATTAAGGCAAAGCACATACCGAAGAAAATTGGATAGAATAGAGATAACCAAGAGAACAGATGAGACTTCCGGCCTGCAACGAGTTATCTACAAACTTTTCATGAGGAAAGGAGACCACAACAGTAACAACAACAGAAGTCCATAACCCAAAAGTCTCAATCTGCAACGCGGCCCATCAGTTCACCTTCAATTTTTATTTTTTTGTGTGCCTACTATGACACCGCTTTCTTGGCCCCTCGCGTGTCACGCGCGCAGACAATTAAATCATGCCAAGTCTCGCGAGCTTTCGTTGTGCTTTCAGCTCGGAGTACCTGCCTTTATGCCTCATGCTCGTAACAAATAGTGATATATTTGTGCCCTAACTATGGGATACCTGTGAATATGTCTTTGCCAGTCGCCTGAAAACATCGTCATCAGGGGTAGCACTGTAAAGACTCTGTCCTGAAGGGGAATCATCATATGGATACAGCGCCACTAATGCACCACTGTGTAAACTGGCTGATAACACGAATGGATATTTTTTGATCCAATTCATCACCGCTTTCACTTCTGATTGCGGTGGACCAGTAGTACTAGGAAAAAACTGATCCGGAAAATTCCGGTTCAAGTCGATTCGATTCGCGTTCCTCTTTCCAATCAGTTTATTTATACCTTTCCCACGTACAGCCGCCATTTCATAACCATCTGGGTTCATGCTTGGTAAAACGTGAATCCTTGTTGTTTTCACAAGTTTCTTAACGGTATTATCAACTGCATAGTTTTCACACAGGTATTTGACAAGTTGTAGTAACAGCTCCCGACCAAGGGCCTCATTGCCATGAATGTTACCAATGTATTTAATCTCAGGTTCGCCGGCTTCATGTCGTCCAGGGCTGTCTGAGATTTCCATCACCCACAACTTTCGGTTCTGCACGCTGTATCCGATGGAATACAGCCTTGTAATGTCTGGATATTTCATGGCAAAGTATTTCAGAAACCAGGTCATCTCTTCATAGTCGTGGTTTTGAAACTCATCCACGTTTAAAATGTTGACGCTTTGTTCTTGCGTTGAATCTTTCTGTTTCACTTCCCCATGGAACATGTGTAGCATTCTTTTAAATAACGGATTGCTCTTTACATTTTGGGAAGTTAGAATTAAGGCGAACAAGACAACGTTCGAGATGAAGAACATTTTAACGTCTTCTCGAATACAAAACGAGGAAAAAAGACAGTTTACGCGATCGTGTAGAGTCGCTCCCGAAATCAGAAGGTTTTGCTTTGAAATCTAACTCCAAAATTTGTGTTAGATCATTCTTCCATTTACTGAAGTTATCAGTTCTTTAAGCGGCTTTATTTAGACCTTACCCTGTTCTTGATGGGTGTGGTTGCAGTAAACACTTCCTTGTAACCAAAGCAATTTATTTTTTTTTACTCATTTACAAGGGAAACGGGCGCTTATTTAGCCGTCGTAACAGGTGAGTTACATTGTGCTAAAGATGGTTAAAGTCCATTTTTTTTTCGCCCGGAAGTCCACATCTCCTGAAGCCAAACAGGGACAGTCCACGAGTCGGTCGAAACATGACATTTCTATAAAATAAACGATACGTTGAGGAACGACCGCACTGTAAACTATTCTGCAATATATTTGCTATAAGACTTGCAATGATTTATAACGTCTTCTGGCTTTGACTATTTGCTCTTATGACCGAGCAGGTAGAATCGTTGACCTGTCGTTTCACAGCAGGTACCCTAATATTTATATCAAACAACATAACTAAAAGAGGCGCTTTATAGTGAAAAACAACAATAAATCAATAACAATGGGGAGAGATGTTTTACAATCTGTAATACGACATCAGATTGATGATAAGAGATAAAAGAATTTGGGTAAAGAAGGTGGCGTTTTAAAAGACTTTTGCTAAGAAGGCTTAGTACAGTTGCCAGGTCGAAGATCGAGTTTCTCTATCTCTAGGTCATACACTTATGTAGAACCATGATGCGATATGCGAACCGCACATCATTGCTAAAACGTCTTAAGGCGCGTTAGTCTATCAACTACTCCCTTAAGTGATCTCAGAACTTTGAACTTAACACTAATTGATTGTAGACTTGCGAAGAATCCATTCAGAGCTTATTGTATATCTTGTCTGTCTTCAGGTAACGCGGAAGCTATGATTCATCTCAAAGTGGTAACTTTGTGCCTACTTTTCCAGGCTTTGCTACCTTATGCATTGGGAAAACCACCCGAAAAGGTGGCAAAAGACGCAAAACATGAAAGCCAATTGGTAGGAGGCAAACAAGAAGGCAAGAAAACAACAGCATTTGCAGCAGTAAAGGAAATCCAACATAAGCTGGCGGACGCCAAAGATAGCTTAAAGGAAAGCAACGAAGAAATCGCCAAAAACACCTCCAAGGAGTTAGAAAGTGCTTCTGGCAAAGACGAGATTATGGAAAAGAATATCAGCTTTAAACATCACAACTATGAAGAGATGACATGGCTGCTGAAGGATTATTCCAAAAAGTATAATAAAATCGCACACTTGTACGATATCGGCACCTCTGTGCAAAACCGGAAGCTGTGGGTCATGGAGAT
>BLFK01000076.1:189206-191706 GCA_014634185.1 Astreopora myriophthalma | reverse complement strand
CGGTTTCTGGGTCGATTAAGAGCGATTTAGGTGGTTTTTGGTTCCTCTTCTTTTCCCTCTATATATTCACACAAGAGACAAAGAAACACAAGACTGAAGCAAGGTAACCTATTTTTTTATTTTAAATCGCAAATATTTTTTTGAATTTTGAGAAAAACCGTTTTCCCCATACAAATCCTTATATTTCTATGTATACAGTTCAGATACTCATATATCGAGCTTGGGCTACCTGTGGTTCTTGTGAGCTCCTTGGCTAAAGAAATTATATTTGCATTCGCGATGCACATGTTTTTTTAACATTTGATTTTTTTTGTGCATTTATTATCATTATTTATTTACATTTCATTACCGTCTACACGAGTTATCCGCCTTTACGGAGAGAACAGGCATAGTTATTGTTACCGACCGCTTGCTATTTACACACAGGCGTCTTGGAGGCAGGAAGATCGTAGCGCTAGGAACAGCCTAGAAGGCTGAATGACGTTTCGGTTGAATTGATTCAATCAGACATTGATATACGGAAACGGATTCGCTCTGCGTAAGGTTGACGCTCGAAATGGCAGCATCTCTTTCCGTTGGCCGATTCCCTTATCAATCCAGCACGTTCATATCGAAATTTTAATGCTTCATTCCCACCGCACATTCCCATTCATTTCCACAGCACCACAGTTTTCTTAATTTAAAGGTGTTGTTTGGGTCAGCTTATGGATTATAAATTAATAATTAATTAACCACTTCCCTGGAGGGGCTTTTCAGGGTGAGTGAAACAAACGCTTAAATAACTGAGTTAATAATTGCAACTGGCCAGGGGGGTGACCAGTCAGCTATTTACGCGCGGGCATATCCGAGGAATTGAACCATAGACTACCCAGAACAACTCCAGCTAATAGTCAGAGCGAGACTTGAACCCGGGATCTCTGGATTTCAAATCCAGTGGCCCGTTTCTCGAAAGCCCCGATATTTTCCGGGCAGATTTCGGGCGCAATAATTCCTTCCCTATCTTGTAACGAAAGACGTTTTAAGCCACAAAACTTTGCACTTAGTTTGCTCTCTCTTATCTAAAAGTCATGTTAAAAGACTAGATTTTCGGAATAAGCAGATCGCAGTTTTACAAGTTGCTTTTCAGGCCTGTAAACTTTTCGGGACTTTCCAGAAACGGGCCCCAGCACCCGAACCACTCGGCCACCCTGCTTTCCGATGTTCTTGTTTTAGTGCAGGAGTAGAAGAGTTTTTCTGTTTTGAACATGTTTCCGTGACAGCAATGTCCTTTTAATTAGGTCCACAGGGGTGTTCACGGTTTTGTGAAAGATGAAGATGGCGAGCCAATCGATGGCGCAAGAATATCTGTAGCCAATCGGCGCCATGACATCTTCTCAGCACGTGACGGGGACTTCTGGCGATTACTAGTACCAGGCTCTTATGAAATCACAGTGTCCGCGAGAGGGTTTGAGCAGGAGACCAAGTCGTGTACCGTGTTATCGAATAAAGCAGCCACACTGGACTTCAAACTGAAACGAATGAGAATGAGAGAGCCGAGAAGACCCGTCGATGACGACAGTTGGCCACGTGAACGAATTTCTGACGACGCTGATTACAGTAGCGAGCCTAGCAGACGGGTTAAGCTCAGAGATTATGATGAGCAGGCTGGTGATTATGACGACCCTATGAGGCGGGGATTTTACTTTCAAGGCAACAGTGGAAGGTCGAATGATGAATACCCTGTAACACTTAACTATCCTCACCCAAAATAAGCGCTAGCCTCATATGAAATTAAAATAACAGGGAAGGATAACAATGCTTTGCACCCCCAACCAAATGTCTTGTGTTCATATATTAATACGGTGGTCCCTCACAAGTCCACATTAATGTGGTCAGCTGCTTTCAAGTAACGCCTTTGCAACCGAACAGAAAATGTTTATCTCTAGCTGCCTGATGCCATCTTGAGGGTCTCACGAATTGTTTTAGTTCAATTCCCCTGGGCTTTCGAGATTAGGGAAATTACCGTAACTCCTCTGTTAAGCCCCCCCTCTCAAATAAGCCCCCCGTCTCTAATAAGCCCTCCCCCCTTTTCAGAGGACGAAAGTTAATAAGCCCCCCTCTCTATTAAGCCCCCATCCCCCTCCCCTCATCCTGTATTCTTCGCCAAAAAAAATAACGATTAACGTGGACTGATCAGTTATGGTTTATTCAGGCTGGAAGTTCATATTGTTTTTTTAGGCTTCCACGAGTGAATTAAATACTTTTGACAGTGACTTTAATTGTACAACACGCAAGTACACTCTGTCTGATACCACGGTAGTTTTGCTACAGGTGATAAACTAAGCCTCCCCGGGGGGCTTAATAGAGGATTTACGGTAAGGACAAGAGACGATAGATTTTGAGCTTTTTTGTGTTAAGCTTCTTTCGAGACTAAGATTCAGCAAAATGTATTTTGAAACGCCAATGACGGACGGAGCGACCTCGGGGTCCGGGTTCCCCCCCCCCCCCCCCCCCCCCCCCC
>BLFK01000076.1:177711-189196 GCA_014634185.1 Astreopora myriophthalma | reverse complement strand
CCCCCCCCCCCCCGCTCCCCTTAAGACCTAAATTTATTTTTTTCACTTCTTGTCTGAAACTAATTACCATTCAATTGGTTGATTTCTAAGAGCGTTTTCACATGACGTCACGGCGGCCATGTTGGTGTTCCAAAACAAAGAAAGGGCGGCCATGCTGGTGTACCAAAACAATCCTCCGGGAATTGAACTCTATTTTTATGCAAATAATTTCTTTTGTTTCAATAAGTCAATATGGCTGCTGGTCACGTGAATGAAAACGCTCAGTTTTGAATTGATCGTCGATGGTAATTACGCCGTCGCTTTGGTTTTGGTTTGCTTTATATGACCGGATTAAAAAAAAAACTTTCATCGACTTTTTAACTAATCAGGTGCAAAACGACTAAGCCTTAGTAAAACCAAGTCATGAATTACTTCGATTTGTGGTTGGCTAAAGGCTGCATGTCTTTCAGAAGGTGATTTAAAGAGGGCTTTAGATAATTGCTATGTCATGCATTCATTTCGTTTGCAGTAATAGTCGTTTCATTTCTTAGGGGTTAGTCGAATGGCTCGCTCGATTCGTTTTTTTCATAACTTTAAAGGGGCGGTGTCAGGCTATTTTGATCTCTCTATTAAACAATTAGATTATGAGCTCGAGATTTCTATCGCGTGATAGTTATCTATCACAGAATAGATAGCGAGTAGCGTAGCCAATCAGAGAACGGCATTCGTGATAGAACGCTAGTAGACTTATACTAAAAAGTGATAGATGTCTTTAAATCAGTGGAGACCCAAAAGTAATGATGCAGATTGTTTTGTGAGGACTATGGTTACTGCACTGCAATCGTCTGTTGTTACGGACGGCAAGGGTGGAAATGGATACACTGCACCCGTTTTGTTAAAGTTTTAGAGGAGGCCCTTATTAGAAGATCTTGGAAGATCGAGGGGCCGCTGCAGCTGCTGGAAGGTATTAAAGGTCTTGCCCATCGGCAAAACATTATTATGTATGTTTTTCCCTGCAGAAGATATCATTTGATATACTGTCGGTTGCATCTAGGCGTAAAGACGTGACGTAAATTGGCTATCAAACATGGCGTATTAACATTCGACGTTTGACGGAGTGTGAGAGTAAGCCTGATTTGGATAGACTTGGATGCTAAATCAGTGAACAATTTTTTGAGCAAATTGATTCCAACTTGTTACAGTAATTTATGTTTTGCCTCTGCTTTTCGTAAACGTGGCACGAAAGTTCGCTTAACGTGTTGGGCTGGCTGTCAAACGTTTAGAGTTTGATGTCCAAACATGCCACGTTTTATAGCCAATTAGATCACGTTTTTATGTTTTTAGTTTTCGCAGAAGTATTTTACCCACGAGTAAAGGCCATAATGACTTATGTGGAAATAAAAACGATCACAACTTTACCGGCACTTGAGGCTAAGGGACACTGGCAAAACAGAAACTGAAGCCGGTAAACGGCTGATTAGAAGGATAAAACAGCATTCAGTGGTAAGTCAGCCAGATGGATAGACCTTTTCACCGATTGGACTGAGGGCAAACACGGCTAAAATTACGGTTAACGTATGGGATTCTGGCTTTGAACCACAAGAACGCCGTTACAAAGAGGCGGATTTCAATTGCAACATTTGCCGCTATTTACGTGGGATGCCATAGCCCATTGCAAAAACGTGAGAGAACTGGAAAAGTGTACGGTTCTTTTTCATTTGTTTTAAAAACTATGATATTCAAATGAAAGAGCACCGAAACTTGAGAGTCTTTACCAACAATAGAAGTATTTGGAATGGTAAAATGGTAAAATAGGAGCTCTTCCAATATCACCTAAAATAGAGAGTTTGTATGGATTGGGTAGACAGGTCACAAAATTAAAAGGGTTTGTATGGAATTTTGCAACTTTTGCAAGTCTACCATTTGGCCAATTTTCTGCCGAAAACTCTCAAACTTGGCTGGGTAGCTCTTCATTCCATAACATTTCAGTTGAAACGTTTAGATTTTCAATCTAATCAATATGAGAAACTCATCCCAGTTCTCTCAGGGTTTTGCAATGGGCTATGGGCAGACCATGTTGAAAATTCAGGGGAGTTTCGTTTTAATCGGGGTTGCATATGGTAATTAGCCTTTGAAGTGCTTGTGATCGTCATTGAGGTTAAGCCTTGTTGGCCATAGCTACCACTTGGATGAGTGACCACCTGGGATATCCAGTTTTGTTGGCTTTTTGAGACAGGGGATGAAACATTAGATTGTTATGCGCAAAACCCCTAAATTCAAAAAGCTATATAATGTTTTATGGGACCCCAGTTTGAAACACTTTGTTTAGTAACTTGGTTTAGCAACGTATTAATTTCCGTAAAATAGAGTCTTTATGCACATTTTTTTGGCATCGAATTCCCGTACAAACACTGCAGTTCCCGTTACCTGTACAATTTAATGTTTAAATCGACGATTTAAATGGATAAATTTCTAAATTGAATGTTTAAATAAAAAAAAAAACAAGTTTGAGTATTTGAATTGAAGATTTGGAAGAACAACAATTTTGAATTTTGGCGGGGACTGATTGGGCAAAACACTTACGGCCAGTCAATGCATGGCAGGTACAAGTCACAGGTCATTGTTTTACCAATACAGAAACAACCCTAACCATTTACAAATGCTAACATTAGGCCTAAAAACGTTTGTTTAGGGCTAATTAGGCCTAAGGTTAGCTTTAATGAATGTTTAGGATACTTTCTGTATTGGTAAAACAATGACCTATGACCTGTGAGGTGTGACCTACCTTTTGTGCCTGCCAGTAAATGGACTACCGTAAGATGGACTACCCTTAAAAAATACCATTTCGAATGAGGGTAGGGGTTAGGGTTAGGTTTAGTACTCACCCGGAATACTATTTTTTTAGGGGTAGTCCATTTTACGGTAATGCACCAGTCAAAGTAACCCTGAACCCCCCCCACCCCGGGATATAGGTGGGGATTGGTTTTCAATAGCCTGCAAAAAGTGACAAATGCCCCACTATTTGGAGAAATATTTTGCTGGAAATAGCAGAAAATGGCCCACCCCCTAGGGCAACTGAAGATGTTCCTAATGGATTTGTCTTTGAAAAATTCACAAGGCAGTAGAATAGAATTTTAACAATGCCAGTTTATTGTTCGGACAATGTTAGTCATAACATTCCATAAGTTATTTCAACAACATTCAGAAAGGTTGTCATTTGATAGATACCACTAACCAATGATCACAGTCTTTGCAGACCCAACACCCAGCAGGCACAGTTTCTTCAGTAAGGCTAACACAGTCAGCATAACACCATACAATTGGGCATTTCTCCCCATCACAGCATATCATCAGCCCATATTCACCTCCACCGCAAATGCAATAGCTATTTTGTTGGACTTCTATAGGAGTGGAAAAATTACAAGGAAATTAAAAAGTTTTTATCCTTGATAATCTAAAAGTAGGACAATTTGAACACAGGATTCACAAAGAAACTAGGGAATTAAGCAATTTTGTGACTTTTCGATGGCGTTGACGTCTATTCCATAATCTGTAACTTGAGTAAAGTGTTTCATATTTTGATGCTTAACGAGGTTGTTAAATTTGTAGGGCCGGTTATTTAGACAGAATTTAGCAGGCCTTTAGCAAAACCGCATTCCAAGTCATTTTCATTTTGGCCAACACTAGTATATGTATGCCGTTCGTGGTCGACAACAGTATCGAGAAGGCCAGAGCAGAGGAGAAAAGCATTTATCTACTTGAAGCAACTCACGTTTAGAAAGGTGGGGAGGTAAAATGACTGTTGTAAACCGCGGTCTAAGTTAGACTTCGTTTAAATAACCGGCCCGTAGTTTTGTACTTCCAGCTGACAACAACTGAACTATAACAAACTGAAATTAAATGACTTTTCCATGATTAAAACACTTTTTGCTAATTTTGACAACTTTTATAGGTTTGGGATGCAATAATGTTAACATTCAGGACTGTGTGAGCCCTAAAAAATTCAATACCTTTTGTTCTTGACTTGGCCCCGGTTTTGGCTGCTGCTGCCTTTTTCGCACCCTCCACCCTATTCTTGCGAACTTCATCGAGATGCTCCAGCCACATTTGTATGTCATCTGTTAACAGCAATGTTTTCTTGGCTAGCTCTGCTACATTCTCTTTATTTAGCTTGATCTTCTTCGTGTAAAACTCCTTGTGCACTTCTCCAAGAATTTTGGAGGAGGGCTTGACCATCATCCCATCTCGACCATGCTTTTTGTAATGCTCAAGATGCTCAACAGGTGACAGGTAATGGCCCGTACATATTCCCCTGACACTGACTGCAATCACCACCCCAAAGGCAATTAGGATCTGGGATTGGGACAGGAAGATAGTCCAGTGATGGACCATTTGGAAACCACTTTAAATGCAGATTGTGCTCACTGTGGCATTTCACATGTGGGCAGCTCTTTTGAAAGCATGGAACAAGCATAAACACATACTGCTCAGGTAAATTCTTTACCATGTGACGACTACGCACATCCCAGACCTCTTCAAAGTAAGCATAGAGTGTAGGATCACATTCTTTTAGAGCATATTTTCTTGCATTCTACATAAATATAATAATACCATAAAACAAAGCTTACTTCTGTGCTATGCAGCCAACAGATGTAAATGAAAAAAGGTTATTTTGGTTTTTCTCATCTAGGAATACACATCAACAGGATTTACTTAAATCTTAAATCTTCCATGCAGTATTTCTTAAATAAGCTGGGCAGAATATATTTTCTCAATACAATTGTATCAATACTAAGAATACACAGAAAGACATACCGATTTTTCTCAAAATGTTGAGCGTATTCTTCCACAAACTCCTGTTTTATCCCTGCATTGCAAAGGAAAGTTTTCCACCTACAAGGAAATGTACCCAGAAGTCATTGCAGGAACGATGGCCGCCATCTTGGATTAGAACGAATCCCGGGCTAATATGCACCACACCCCTCTGCCCAAGAGAGACAAAACGCGCGAATCCCCCACATACTGGGGCCTCAAAGAACTGCTAACATTGGAGATAAAGCCCCACTAAAGCCCCACATGTCCCGGGGTGGGGGGGGGGGGGGGCGGGGTTTACTTTGACTGGTGCTTTAAATCCATTTGGGTTGTCCATGGGGGTATTCCATGGACTGGGAGATCTTCTCCACCACCGGGACGGATACTATACGTGAACGCCTTCAGGCATCTGGTCTTAATAATTTTATTGATATAATTCTTCCAAAAGAAATTAAGCCAGTAAAGAAAGTATGTTCGTAAATCTTCTCATGTCGCTTCTAATTTCGCTGGAATTTGCATGAATTTGTGTGAAATCTTAAAAATACCTTTTCGGTCGCTGTGGCCTGAATTTGTTCTTTATACTTCATGAAAATAGTTTCAGTACAAATGCCTTTTTGTAGACATTTTCGCTGTCAAAACACAGCTTCAGTAGCGGAGTTACATGGGTTCGAATTCGGCCAAAAGCCGATACATTCACTGTAATTTTAGCAATCTTTGCCCCTATCCAATATGGCGTCATTAACCGTGAAAGGTCTCTCACGGTCGACCGTCCACAGAAAAGACGGGGACCACGACTCTATGTGCGAAACGTGGGAAGACTACAGCAGGACTCGGTTATCTTGAACGCGATTATCTGGAACACACACAGCTTTTTTCGATTGCGGTATTAAAGGTACCAAGTATGTCTCGCGGTCTTTCTGTCCGCTTTCACGAAGACCTAGCAGTTTTCCCTGGCCCCATGGCCCATATTGACTTAAAATTTGACCCGGCAATTTTGAACAATTTTTCATTTTCTTTGAAAGTGGGAGATACCTCAGTCCTAAAGAGATCCATGGTCACAGCGTCGCTCAGAACAATTTCACCGAGAACGTGCCAGCACGTCACGTCCTCACGTGAGCATACTTCAGGTATTTGGTATTCGGCAATAATGTGAAGATTGTCGTGGAATGGACTAAGGACTTTGGACTGTGGCTCTTCTACCTGAACTTTAATCAAACCTCTTTTGTTCGATAAACTATTATAGTGATTGAGAAGCCTTTTCCTGGGTTTGCATAATTACTGTTTAAGGCACTTGTTCTAAAAAACAAGGTTCCCGCATGTTTGTGGTTGAAATATTTGTGGAACAAAACAACAGGATAGCACAAGCCATTTGCTTGGCGTTCCACAGGAAATTGTCACAGTACTAGCCAATTAATCTGTGTAAATATCAGTTCACAAAATGCATCTAACAGAAGTCAAACCATACTCCTAATTGCATTGTACAAGAAACAACCTAAAACCTCATCTGAACTAATTACCTGATCCACATTTATTTTGTTATAATGTGGTCACATGTTAAACACAAGGCGACCAATATTTTCTATCTATGGACGAGCTGGATTGATTAAGAATATGCACAAGTTTGAATTCTTACTGACTACTTTTGGTTCTCTGCCACAGGAAGAACCTTATTAAAGTGTCAATGTCTTTTATCCTAGATGGTGTTTGCATCAGCTTTGGTACTGATGCCTATAACATCCACTGAAAATTCTTTGAGATGCAAATACATCCTCCAGAAGTGTCACTTAACATGTAAGTTGTGTTACATAACATTACATTGGGACAAATACCATTGGTTTGTACATTTAATCTCAATTTAGTTTTTTTTTTCTGTTTTGGCCATTCAACATAAACAAAGCAGTTTGAGACGACAGTGTTAAAGCCTGGATAAATTCTAGGCATCTGTCAACCCCATACTCTCTTCCAAAGGGTCAGACCATCTGATGTGGTGCAACTCTCAGCTCACAATATTCAAAGTTCCGGCCTTGAAATGCAAATAAAGCCAGCTGGAGAAGTAGTTAAAAGTGTCACTTCACACCGTTACAACACATAACATTGGGAAAAATGGCTTCTACTTAATACGAATTTGTTTTGGTTTTGACCCTTGAACACCTTGAAATGAGTTTTTTAATTGTTTGGACAGTACCGATCAAAGCTTGCATAAATTGTAGTCGCCTGCCAACTTCTCTCTTTTCTTTTCATGGTTTAAGTAAAGTGATGAACTGAACTTTATTTCTTCCAGTTCAGGTCCAGATCTGTTGTTCCAGATGCTAGAAATTGCACACTGCAGTTTTACACTAACCCATACAAATTACCTTTTGTTCAGTAACAACATATTAAGACCTTCGTGGCAGAACGGAGGTTTGGAAAAGTTATGAAATGGAAGCAGGAAATGACATTAATACAAGATCGAGAACGAGTTTCGATGTGGAACAGGACAGTAAGCGATATCAACAGTAAACTTAATCTTGAGAATATAAAGAACTAATTACAAGTTGGAAATCCAGTTCTTGGGCTATTTTTGCAAGAATTGTTCAGCAATTCCCTGCGGAAGCATGCACAAGCACACACACAAAAACAAGAACAAGCAAACTAATTACCTGCTTTGCATTTATTACTAGATTCCTCAAAGTGATGTACACATTTGTAAATGGTACATACCACATTAATTAATAATGTCTTTCTTTTTCTCTCCCTCTCGCTTGACCAGAACGCAATGAAACTGCTGGAAAGGAAATTTTACTGTCTTTTTTTAGAAAGATTGTTTATAACTACTAATATGTAACACTGAAGATAGCATATCTCTATAATTGAAGATTTCGCGTTGCATTCCATAGCACTGCTAATAATGTCGTTTCATGTGAAGCGATAAGTGGTCCGAGCGGGAAAAGCTGCGATCGCAAGTGGTGCATTTGAACGGCTTTATCCCTGTATGCTTACGGTAATGCCGTGTTAATTCGTCTGACCGCGCAAACCGCCATCCGCAATCTTTCCAGTTGCACTGATAGGGTTTCTCTCCAGTGTGAGTTCGTTGATGAGCTTTCAGGTGAGAGCTTTTGGTGTAAGATTTGTTGCAGCCCTCAAATGTACATTTATGTGTTCTCGCCAAAGGTTTCTTTCCTTTTGGTAACGGAACGGTTGCAGTGTCTGAAACATCCTTTGCATCATTTGCATTTAAAGTGTGGTTTACTTTTAATGAATTCGTACTTGCTTTCGAGTTGTTAGAAGAACCTTCTATGATCAGTTTTGTCTTGGCCAATTTTGTCAACGACTCTGAATTGATAAGTTCTGGAAAGCTGTCGTTTTCGTCCGTTTGTGTTCCCTCAGAAGTCTGTTTCACCTTTGGTTGTTGCTCAACATTGTTGCTAACAGGCTTCATTTCAACGTCCGAGCACGTGAGGTTCTCGGACTGATCCAAGCTGTCGGGATTCAAGCTTTCTAGTTGAACATCTATACTTAAGTCGGATGAAATTGATGATCGTTCGCTTGTTGAGCTCGAAAGATTACCGGGACTGCTTGGTCGCAGTTCCAAACAAATGCCGTCTTGCTGATAGGGCAATTCAAACAACATAGCAGTGTCTTTTAGCTTGCTTTCGATTAGGTCTTCCTGACAGAAGTATTTTTCATTGTAGTTCAGTTCATAGTCGGAATCAAGCGAACTTTCAGAGTCAAATGCACCACTTTCGTCGAAGATATCCACTCTCCCACCAAACTGTGAAAAATTTAAGCTGTCGATATCGAACCACAACTGAAAGAAAAATACACCACGACTTAGTCCGAGGGCAAAATCGTTCTAGACTTTTAGTTGTAACATGTTATGGATCTGCTACTACTACTAAACACATCACGCAACAAGCGTTATATTTTAACGTGGTAACTTGTGTAACAATTTTACCTTTCTAAAGTGATCTTCAGGATTTCCTAAAGTCTCTTTTGGACGCAGTAGGTCCAAAGTAACGGTAGAAAGCAGTGGATCGACAACGGACGACATTTTTGAACCTCAGCTATGCACGTTGCAAGCATGCCCTGGTTCGCTGCACACAAGTAAATAAGCGGTTTCTTGTGAGAAAGTCATTTGCCTTTTTTAACTGTCATCTTATTGGTTCCAGGTCCCATTCAATCAAACAATCGATCAAGAGGAACCAATACCAAGTATTTTGTATCCATATATGGAGATGTCTAAAATAGCAACAGCTGTAGCCGAGTATAAAGAGCTAACCGGATATAAACATCCATTCTGGAGAACCTTTCGTCAAGTTCGGTGTGACTGAGCATTGTTATTTTACAAACGTGAACAAGTGTTATTCTTGAAATTTCTTCGATTCAAAGCTGCCGGAACAGCACCATTCAGCAGATTTTTCCAAAGCCGTCGACATGTTCCTTATTTTTCTTCGTTCGGTCGCGTTTTGCCGCTATCAGACAGAGTTTTCGGACAAGTTAATCAGTTTTAAATTCTCAGTTGATATTAAACAAGTAAAGTAATTCCATAAATGAATTTTTCCACAAAAAGAGAGAAATTACGGCAAGCAATTCGCTATGAAGCAAATCGCTTGGAAATCGAATGGTTAACAGCATATATATTAATATATTTGTGAGAACTCTTTACGGGCGTAAATTTTTTGGGAATCCCACCTTAATCTGCCATCGCGAATGGCATTTTAGAATGTTCAGTATATCAAGTATGATGATAGCCATTGGACATATTTATATTTGTGGTTTTCAAAACAATTTGCATGTACAACTGTATACAATAGGAAATACACTCAGGAAATCGAGTTCATTTTCAACCATATGCATAATTAATAGCATGGTCTGGGCAGCTCCTTGCTCAACTCCACTCTCTTTTTAAGCGTAGTTTATATTTTCTCAGAATGTGAGCAGACTGCTTGAGCAATATTGTCCTCTTGGTGTTTTGATCACGTACGACACTGATAATATATTCCTAGTTGGGTATGGATCGTGCTAGAATAAACAAGTGAAGATCAGTCAGACTTCAACCTCATACATTAATAATGATTTTTCTTTAGGGGGAAGAGGAAATATTTACTGTCAACTTGTTAATAGTTTGTCACGTGCGCTTTTTGTAATGGAGTAAAGTTTGAAATGAATTTCAATTCGATTTTTTAAAACCATCTGGTTGGACCGTGAGTGTAATACTACCCAGGTCATTCAAAGAATCAAAAACGGCCAGTGCCGAGTGAGTGATCGGCGGAAACGTAGTCAGCATTCCTAGCATTTTCCCACCATTGCGTATTGCAAACCATTTGATATTTTAAGTTGTTTTAATATTCAGTGTCGCAAAGTAAAACAGCACATACAAAAAGAGAATTTTGTGATTCATTTCATACATGCAGTCATTCATTTTTACACAAATATTTAAATTTTAACTAATTATTATTTTCTGTGCTTTGCAAATTGTACATTTAATTTTGCTCATCAACACGGATTAGCCGTGTGCGAACATTTTGGCGTCGAAAGGTGATTATCTTTAAAAATATTATTGATCCACTATTCGAAACGGGGAGACTGCTTGTAAGCTTGGATTCTTATTGCAATGAGAACTGAGCGTCGACTGGGAAAACCCAGAATTTTAATGAAACTCCAGCTAGTTAACTAGAACGGGGCAGACAGCAAAAACTTAGCTTGGGCACCATCTGGAAAGACGGGTAGACGTGTGATAAGCGTGAAACTTCAGCTGTTATATGTTGCATGGCCTCATATATGCACACCCCGGTGAAAGTGTTTCTAGAACAGGACAGACAGCGAGGATTGTGCATCAACTGCAGAGACAGGGACGGCGGAGCGTAATTTGTAGTGGGGGGGCTAAAAAAATAGATTTTTTAAGGTGATGTTCACAGAAGGGAGTGCCGAAGGCGCGAGCCTCTAAGGGGTCTGGGGGCATGCTCCCCCAGAAAATTTTGAAATCTAGAGTCTCGGAAATGCTATTTTCAGCATTCTCCACGAGATATTTCGTCAAAAAATAAACCTGAATCAAGTATAAAATCACATGTATTTTCAGTTCTTCACATCCGATATTTCCGAGTTTTTTTAACTTGATAAAAGCTCGACGTGTGTAGCCTGCTGGGGAAATGTTAAAAATCAGTGGTGTAAAATTGCTTGTGTTTACATTACGACGCAAAATTCTTAATGGAATATGACAAATTTCAACATTAAAACAATTTGCAAAGTTTCGAGAAACTGTGAAGGGCTAACGAAAAATCCGAGAAAAGGGGATAACGCAGCTCTAATAAGGTTCTGCCTGACTCGTCCGTTTTAAGCCAAAGTAAGTCTGGCAATGAATTGATCATTGATCACATGTGAGAAATTACTCAGGCGCCATCTTGTAATGCGTAGAAATCGGCTCGCGCAAATTTCCTGGAATAGATACCGCTGATTAATCGGTTTACTGACTATATTTACTTACCTAATTTTTTGATTGCATTTGATGCTTTAATAAGTTTGTTTGTTTTTTGTTTCTTTTGGTTGTTTTTTCTTTTCTTTTTTTGTTTTATTATGTTGTCATTATTAATTTATGAATATTTGTTTTCCCTGAGAGACGCGTGCTCTGGTTTATTTCTTCTGTCACTCAGTGACGCTCATTTTATTGTGGCTTACAGAATAGTTACGACTAAATTAAGTGTTGATTAGCTCGTTC
>BLFK01000076.1:136341-160927 GCA_014634185.1 Astreopora myriophthalma | reverse complement strand
TTTTTTCTTTTTTTTGTTTAATATTTCAAATTAAGATCAACTAAGGCCACCCGAGGAAGGGGCAACAATAAGAATCGTGGGAGGCTGCGAGACGAGCGTATTCTAAAATCAACGAACGGAGAAAGCCGAGCACCGGCGAAATGTCTTTGCCCACTGTATCTCACTGGGATGCCTGTGCAGTGTGTTGAGGGGAGGGGGAAGGGAGGGAGAAAAGAGTAAATAAGGATGGGGGAGGGAGGGAGAGTGCCTTTTTCTTCTTTCTTCTTTCTTCTACGGCTAACTGGACTAAAGCCATGATACATTAAACGCCAATTATATGCAATTGAATTATGTTTTTCGGTTCACATCTAAGAAAATTCAAATAAACTTGGTTTGGTAACCGGTCATTACAAAACGAGGACTGCGGACTGAGGACCCGGACTGCGGACCGGGTATAAAACGTGGACTAGGTATAAAAGGCGGAGTGCGGACCGGGTCATTGTTTAAACTTTCGGAAAGTAACCCTAACCCTCAATTCGGGCTAACCCTAGGCCTATAGGCCTATAGGCCTAAAAACCAACCTTAGGCCTTGTTCCCTCGGATTACTCAGTATAGTCCAGCCACATATCGTATAATTCCTTACTCTGATTTATTTATTCTCGTCGATTTACAGTCGTGGATTCTGCGGTAATTCTATTCGATCTGAAACCAGAATGTAAGCGAGTCTTAAATCTCTTGACTTACATAACAACTTCCCTAATGCAAATTCCCTAATGCAAATTCCACATAAATGATCACTTACTTCTGTGGCGGGCTAAATTGGATCCTGGTTAGCGATATATCCCTGGCAAATCCTACAGGTTAGCGATATCTCTTTATAACTCCTGGTTAGCTGTTCGTGCACGTGTAATCTTGGTTAGCTCTTCTGACTAAATCAAGTCCTACTCGCATTACTTACGCGCACAGTGTCAATCAATGTCAAATACTGTATACTTGTTAACTAAATTATATGCGTGCTTTGAATCTCACAGTAAATCAATTAAAAATCAATAAATTACTAGTTTCTATCGAAACAGGCCTGGGGTTAGCCAATTGAGGGTTAGGGTTACTTTCCGAAAGGTAGAACAATGACCCGGTCCGCAGTCCGGGTCCGCGGTCCACAATCGTGATTTTATGCTGAGTAACCTCGCAATCTGAAGTTCGAATCAAAATGGCGCCCATTTGCGTGGCTGTCTGACACGATTATCACCACCATGCTTGATTTTGAGGCGAGAAGAAAGGCAAGGAAAGTTTCCGAGACCAGAAGACAAATGCGCCATCTAATACAGCAAAGACGGATGAAGTAGCTTTCTGTTAAGCAAGCAATTAGTTTTTTTTGGCATTCCAGCCTGTTTAACACGGCACCGTTGTGGACTTCTTCTCATATTTTTTTGCCTGACCTGTATGCCTTTGCCATTTTTCTGGAGTACATAATCCCTTTCCAAGTGTGCATTTAAAGTGAGTCACTTTTAATGCACACTTGGAAAGGGATTATGTAGGGGAACTCTTTGGACTTTTTTGACACCTACCAACTACATTTATTTACAACTTACTGTGTAACACTACCAACTAGACATTACAATTACTCGAATGTACAATTCTTCACTGTATTGTCTCAAGCTTTCTTGTAGTTAGTCTGAGCTAGCCTAAAGATATTGAACACAAAAGAGACTTCATGTGGTTTTGAATTTTTGATCAGCCTCCACAACAGGAATTGGAGACTGGTGAAGGAGAAGAGGGAGAAGATGTTATCTTAACTCTGAGGAAATTTCCTAGAACTCCACAGCCTTGGGAGTCATTTGGAAGTGAGGTGGAAGTCGAGGAGGAAAATGTGACAGAAAGCAGGCTGAAGGTTGGCTGATCTGGCTGCAGTATTACTCTTGCTCTCGATCATCTCATTGATGAGGAGCAGGGATTACAGATCGATCTAAGCCAAAACACACAAATGAACAAACAAACATGGCAAACAAAGCTAAAAACAGTTCTAAGAACATGGAATAAACCAGGAGGCTATCAAGGAAAACTTGTCACACTCAAAAGCACTACAGTAGAACAAGCAGATTAAAGCTTATTATTGGGAAAAAAAAAATGTCCAAAAAATAAGGCATTTAGTGATACAATACTTTGCTAACAAGTTTTGTTTTTTACCTGTACATTTTAAATTTGTCAGTAGCTTAATCCACCCGTAGCTCCAGCTGTTCATGTTTGGGACAATTTGTTACATACATTGTACAAGTTCACATGCATGTCATTCTTTTCCTAGGTGAAGTTTAGGATTTCAAGGAAAATTTAAGGCGTGAGTTTGGAGCTCCTATGTTCTTTAATGACCGGAATGTTTCTGATGCTAAAGATGGTTTGGTTGAATGCCCCTCATATGAAGATGACAGCAATGGACTGCGGAAGAAAGAATTAGACAAAGGCATACAGGTCAGTTAATTTATTATATTAAAATGTACATGTTGCAAATGAAAATAACTGCAAAAATTGGCACAAAAAATTATTTCAATCCAGTTTGATTTGTGTATGTGTGGTATTTATGATCCTAAAATTAATTAGACACAAAGAAATCACAAATGATACTACATATGCCCAGATTTTGTTTCAAAAAATTACTTGAAATTTATTTTTACCTACAAAAGACATGCAATTTTGTATACTTCAGTTTGTGCAGTTCTTGCAGCAGGCTCCATGTTATGTACAGAAACAGATACTGTAGCTAAAATTACTTGACATGTGCTCTGTTCATGTGCTAGGCTGTTCCGCTGTTGACGGATACTGGAAATCAAACTGAAGGGTAATTTGTACAAGACCAGGCAGTTGCACCTGTGAAATAAGAATAACAGCAACAGTAAACAGTAACAGTAGCAGTAAGCAGTAGCAACAGCAGCAGCAGTAGTAGCAGTAAGCAGTAACAATAGCAGTAGCAGTAGCAGTAATAGCAGTAGTAGTGTCGTGAATTTTATCAATCTTCTTTAATGTTCCACCAAAAATACAGATTTCCAGCAAGCGATCGGGTTTCAAACCGAACTCTACAACCACACTCCATACGAAAAACAGATAATTATTCTCCCTCAACAAAAATACAGCATGTTCAATGTTCACGTGATCAGGTGTCAACTGCGTGATCTGTCCACGTGGTAAGAAAAATGTTCAAAATATGTAACGCTAATCTAAATGTCACACAATGAACAAAAAATAATCCGCGACAAATAGTAGCACTAACAGTAGCAGTAAGCAGTAGCAGTAGCATTAGGAGTAGCAGTAGCAGTAGTAGTAGCAGTAGCAAAAGTAGCAACAGTAGCAGTAAGCAGTAGCAGGAGCTGTAGCAGGAGCTGTAGCAGCTGCAATAGCAGTGGTAGCAGCAATAGCAGTAAGCAGTAGCAGCGGTAGTAGCTGCAGCAGCAGTAGTAGTAAGAGAAGCAGTTATAGCTATATCAGTAGCAATAGCAATTGCATGGGCAATAGCGATAGCAATAGCATTAGAAGTTCTGAAATAGTGTAATAGTAATATTATATAGTAATATTAATGGTAATGGTAAGAATAACTTAGGGAGCTTCTCCAAATTAGTATCGGAAATTTTCGTTTCCGATGTCCCTATCGGCATTTTCCGATTCCGATAGCTGCTTGGGTCTGACTCAAGAATTTCCGATTTGAGGTTTCAAAATTCCGATAAAATCGGACATCAATCGGACATCAATATCGGCACGCAATGTTTTTATAAATGAGTGGATTTAGTATGAGCGTACAGACCTTCGACCTCGCAGATCGTAATCTTTGTGTGTGCATGTTTCTACAATTTATGCTCCTGTTGTTTCTATTTTCAACTTCAACATCTCAACAACAAAACTTACTGATTTCAAGCGTTTATGTATGACTCTAAATACCTTCTTGGAAATCAAACTTAAAGGTGAAGCGAAACATGTCCGTTGATTTGCTTGCCAATTCTTTAATGTAATGTTTGAAAAACAACTATCTGTGCCAGTTTAATACACCGTGATGAAACACATTTCGGTCGTTTGCTGTGTGCCCGCATCCCAACATTGACCTTTGAACGTAACTTGATCAGACAGAATGCGACAAAACAACGGCGTATTAAACCGTTTCAGCTACACAGTTTTAATATTGCACAACAAACTCTAGAGGTAAATCGGAAAACAGTGTCAAACTCGTGATATTTGACATTCTGAAATGGACCGCCAAAATTACCAGGTTGCGTGAACTGCTGCTCGACTGAAAAAAACATGATGCCTGTCACGCGTTTGAAGCAATCGTGACATGTGTTCCCATACGGAAACAATGGAGCATAATGGTCGTTGTACTATTAAACAGACAAAAACAAAAAAGTACTATGAAGAAATAAAATGCTTGCACACATCCTGAATACCTTTTTGTTATAACTTTTAATACTTAACTCTATTTTCCCATGAATGATGTTTCTGTGCATTGTGTTTCCTCTAGCTTATATATCAATTCTTCTGATAAGAAAAAGCACGAAACCACTTGCGAGATCGTGAGGGAAGAAATAAATCGAATTTAAGTTGAATTACGGTATAACTGAAGAAGGTTCCTTACAGCCTAAGACGTTTCCTTGGATCTTTATAGAAAAGGTAAGTAATTCTACCAGTCTTGCTGGTGATTTCTCGCTCGTTTCTTGAATGAAATTATCTCACACTAAGAGAATTCTCTACTTTCGAATTCTACATAGGACACCTTGTTTGAACCGAAATGATTCATAAACCATTGTTTTCGAAAGCTCTTGGGAAAATAATGAACATTTGTGGCGCAAACAAAGTAGCTCGTGGGGAAAGGAATGTTCTAGGTATCGCTGACAAGATTGCATTGGCCCTGAATCATTCACACGCGAAACTTGTGCGAAAATTATTTAGTGGACTGGACATTTTTTACAAGTTATTTTATAATAGTCATGCAAAAGTGGACCGTATTCCGAGGGGACGCGAAGTTGAAGCCGTGAGAACAGTGCTGAAATTCAATCCATGGATATAATTCAAATCAATTAATACTATTGAAAGTAATGTAGGAGACTTTTTTAATAGATTACAATCCGATCACGCAGACATCTGAACTTTACAAACAAAAAACTGTGGGCGGCTAGTTGGGTGAAAATATATTCTCGTATTAAGGCGGAGGAAAAGTTTTCTTTCTGTTATGTCGAATTTTCGTGTGATGCAGTGTAATAAAAATATCGTGTTCAGTGTAGTCTTCGGAAAAGCGTAAATCAAACGGCGGCTCTAACACACAGGTCACATTCCACAGGTCACTCGTTGCAGTTTTGGAAAGTAACCAAAACCCTCAATTTGGCTAACCTTAGGCCTAAATACCAACCTTAGGCCTAGGGTCAGCCCAATTGAGTTACTTTCCAAAACTGCAACGAGTGACCTGTGGAATGCGACCTGTGTTTTAGACCCGCCGTTTAACTGTGTGACTACAAATGGGTTTTCGTTCAAAAATACAGCCCGCGAGCGTTCGGCCATTAAAAGTTTCTCACTCTTTGATATTCCATAAAGAATCTGAACAAAATTTTTTCGAACTTATCATTTTAGTTGATTTCGTATGGTATTGAAAAAGAATAACTGTTGCTTCTTCGATCGATATCGCTGGATGCACCGGTGCGAGTTAATATTTTTCAAAGATATCTTTGAACATTTCAGTGCAACTGTAAGCACAAAAACAAAGCACGGATGATTTCAACGATCGCATTTTCCCTGGACTCTTAACAGCGAAATGCCCAAAAGGTGCAGCGACCTTTTCATTGGAATTTACTTCTGCAGTCATGATGTGAGTTGTTGACAGATGTAACACAGGATTGTGTTTCAAACAGTGATAAACACCTTCTAAAGAGTTTCAAACTCCACCCAAACAGCAATGTTTCAAACATGTTTCAAACAATTTTAAACACGTTTTAAACATAAACGCCCTTGAAACGCTGACTAGTTAAGCATCCTTTTCATCTGGACGGTAATTTCATATATGCCTAAATGGGGTTGTTGATCTCGCGTGACACAGACTTTTAGAAGCAGTTCATGTTTCAAAATTCCGTGCATCGTGCTAATAGAATGCTTGATCAAGTCCAATCGGAAGACCGATATTTTTTTATCTATCGGAAGTCCCGATACCACTCATTCCGATGATCAGTGTTAATCTCCCGACTTCATCGGAATAGTTGCACTTGAGTTTCCGATATGACTTCCGAACAATCGGAAATTTGACCTTCCGAAATTTGGAGAAGCTCCCTTAGTACATGTAGCAGTCAAGAGAAGTGGGAAGAAAGCCAACAGGCAGGAAGACTAAACAGAGCTTAGAGCAGGAATAAGAAAGTAAGACATCTACACAGAGACTAAAGTTGAGCAAACAAATGGTAGTCTTTGACTTCTATGGAGGATACCCAGATGTGTCCTGAAATCCAGGATAATGAGATGCATGTGGTTTATGATAAATGTACCTCTAACCCTAACCCTAACTCTATTGTCCTAAATACCGTATTTCCTTGAATAAATAGCCAGAGCTTGAATTGTTAATGATCAGTTTTACTGGATCAAACTCCACTTCAGCCTCATCCTCCAGATTATACCGCTATGGGTATGCCTGGAAATGGGTTGGCATGAGCAGCTGTGACGATGTCAGTTAAAGACTGTAGCTTCTCCAACCCAGCATGACAAAGTTTATCACTGACAGAAGATGGTGAAAGTGGTGGGTAGGGGCAATTATGCGAGGGAGGCGATGCAGTGGAACAGTGTTTCCTGGCCACGAAAACATCAGGGTCGGGGAACTTGACAGACTGGTTTAGCTCTGAGTAAAACAGTCTGCTCCATAGAGTCAGTAGCAATGCACAGGAATTAAATGATTTATTCTCATGGTCATGAGCAAAAAAACAATAATAATTATGCTTGTGTAATAATAGTAATTATGTACAATTTTATATTCTTGTATCTGCATTGAATGTGTATTACAGGAGAAAGCCTCGTAATGCTGTGACACATTATATACCAAGGACCCTTGAGGAAAAATCCAGGGAAGAGATTAAAAAATCAACAACAGACTTACTTGCTTTTATTGAAAAGGTCACTCCAAGGTAGGCACAGTATAAATTAATATTAATAATAAATGAATAAATGCATAATTGACTTCTCCCCTTGAGGAGATTTGAAAGACCAATGAAATGAATGAATATGACATAGTTCATTAAAAACAATTTTCTTGATTGTGACGCCCAACAGAGCCACTTAATATATTAGATTTTAATCTGGCCAATGCCAGACGATTTTACTCACCACTGGGGGAGCCCTTGGGCAGGAAAGGGTTAAGAGATCTCCTTTCTGCCACTTATCTGCTTGCCAGTTTATTGGACAGTTCAATAAGCCAATCATGTTCAAAAGTTGTATATGTTGTACTTCAGTCTTAAAGTTTTTTTCCTTGGTTAAAAATTTTTTAAACTAGTTTGATTTTTAGTTTCCTTTGTTTTAGATTACGATAGTGTCTATACGACAAAGGAAAGCAAAAACCAAACTAGTGTGAACAATTTTTAACCAAGGAAAATTTTTAAATACAACTTTATTATAAATCAACCAGTCACAACCTTGCAGGCTTCAATTACAGTAGAAACAGCATGAAGACTCTTTAACTAACTGACTCTTAGAGATAATTATTTCCCCTTGGACAATGATAGTATTTGAAAAATAGTTGTTAAAAATATTATTGTTAGTAATTTTTGTTATAAATTGGAAGTAGGGCTTCTTGTCAATAGGACTTACTGTACTGTCATCCAATTTGTTCTGGAATCGTACTTGCGATAAACAAATAGGACTCCTGCTACGCTACGTGATTGTTTGAGTTTGTTATCACTCTTATGATTACAGACTGACTAAATTCGACTCCACTTAGTCCTATCACCAATGATTGCTAAGAATCCCGCAGTTAATAATGTGCGACTTTTTTCATAATTTGGTTGTATTTTGTCATTTTGTGGCTGAATTCTGAGAAGTAAAAAGGTTCTGGTGTGCCACACAGTGAACTGTTGCAAGTTGTATGAAAAACAAAACAAAACAAAGCAAAAACAATTAATTAAAAGTTAAACAATTTCTTTAATAAATAGCCTATTTTTCAACCTGTTGCCTTCATAATTATTTCTTCCTTAGGACTTGCATTAGCTCATTGGAGAACTTAATAATTATGCACCATTTTGCCTGCCATCTTCAAAATGACCAAACTGGCAAGAAAAAGTCACTTACACCAGTCATGCATTCAGCCACTCATTGTCACATTTTTTTTTTGAAAGGAAATAATGTTAAACTTTATTAAAAAATAATAATAATAAAGTCATTCATCATTATAACTACAGTCTGTAAATGAGCTTACAGAGTTTCATCTAAAGTCAAAAGACCAATACTGTCAGTGAGTATAATTTCTGAAAATTGCAGTGGAAAGCATTCATGGATAAAATTATTATTGTGTAATGACACAATACTATTAATGAACTCATAATAATTATTATTGTGTAGTGTACAATCATGTATGATTGAATTTTGCGATAACTGCTTTAATTTGTTTTGGTCTTGGTTTACTGTACATGTATGATTGAATAAAGAAATACTTACACAGAGTTTTCAAACAATAGATGCAAAACAAAACCCAGAGACTGTTGTGACTTACGTCACTCTTGTTTTGCCGCATTAATTAGCGCCATCTGTTTTACTTGTTTTACGTTTTTATTTGCTTAGTAAATCCATGTTGTGAATTTGATTTTTTGTTGACTGAAGCATCTGTTTACTTCAGAATGTGATTGGCTTGGTATTTACTTGTTGATTTTCCACCGAGAACAGCTGTAATGGACTGTAATGAATTTTTGGATTGTAGGTTTGAGCTGGCTTTGCAGCAGAATGAGATCTTAGATGTATTTTATGATGACTATCTGTCGTTGGCTGACGATGAAACTACCTTTGGTGCAAAATCTGATAACTATCTGAAGGTATAAGAATTATTTTATCATACACAATTGCAGGATGAGTTCATTAATGAACTCAAATAAGATGTTTTTAGGTAACACAGCTGTAAATGTCGAGTTTGAAACCAACAATTCTAATACCTGTGTTTGCTTTTGGCAGGAATATCAGTCCTTTACTGAAAGAGAAAACAATCACAGATATACAGTGGCATCCTACTATCAAAGGTGTGTGTTGTTTTGTGCCAGTTAAAGAAGGAAAAGATTGGCTCGAGTTGCTCTTGGGTGGGCATTCTGTGATGTTGCAAAGTTGCAGCCTGCTTCCATCGATAACTTATAAAATTTACTTAATTTATGGAGGGAACTACTCTAAGGTTTGATGCAGAAAAATAATGACAATACTTACAATGAGTGTAACTGTTGTATCTTCAACAGGTATCATTGCAGTTTCATGTGGTGAAGGTCTTTCCTTTGATGACAGAGTCAACCACTTCTCTCGTATACTAATGACATCATCACTGGTTCTTATTTGGAGTTTCTCTGACCCAATTCACCCTCTGGTTAGTATATAATTCTGTTCATCAAGTCCTAAAGCTCTTGCCCCATTCACACAAAAGCTTAACCTTTTTCACCGACCCTTTTTGAGCCTCCTTAACTAATTACCTTCTCCTTTAAATATTGTTTACAGATTTTTGTCAACTATAAATTGAAATAGGACAAAGTTAATAAAAGTGCAATTTCAAAATTACCAGAATTCCAATACCTAAACAACAATAGCCCTTTTCCTTGCTGTCTGCCTCGGTCTATATGCAAGTCCAGATGCAGATCAACCATTCAAATGGAAATGAGTTGTGTGTTGTCATGCAAATCTAACTCATTGTCATTAATGGTTGAGCACCAATTAGACTCGCTTTGAACCTGTGGAAAGCAGCAACTTTAAAATGGCCTACAGTATTCTACACAGTCTTTGTGACTGATGCGTCATTTAGTCAATCAGGCCAGTAGTTTAGTCACATGTAAACAGGTGTCATTGCATGGTGTGAATGGGGCATAAGTCAAAGAGGTACTGAAAAAGACAAGACCAGTAATAATGGTTTGGACTACGTATAGCAGAACTAAATGAATTGAATTCCTAATTTTAATAAGAGACTAATACTCAGTATAAAAACTTGAAGTGAAATTCTCAGTAATACCAAAATTGGTCAAAAAGCATAATTTGCATTATAATTATATGTAGGCTCTGCTTGAAGCTCCAGATGACATCTTCTCATTCAAATTTAATCCTTCTGATCCAAATATAATTGCTGGAGGGTGCATCAATGGGCAGGTAAATACAGTACTGTTGCATATTACATGTATGTCTCTTAATTCATGGCAACTATTTCAAGGGCTCATCCTTGGTGTATGAACCCTGTGAAATTCACAGATGGTGTAAAGCAGAGAAAACAAAAGAAGATAAAATGATACACTGGAGAAAACATTTAGTTAAGAAAACAGAGAGATTCGTCAAGTTATGACGCTGTGGTAAACCCCTTGTAAGTTGACAGCTTTACTATAAATGCATAAAAAGGATACCCAGCGTGGAGTTAAACTTCAAAAAGGACTCTGCATTTCCATATTGCCATACACTAGTCAGTTCCAGTTACTGACAGTGGGTGTTTTTGGAGGATTGTCATTTATGTACATGTATGAAACTGAAGTATACTTGTACATGGATACACTTAGAATTGTTGTTCCAGAATCTTATTAAATATGTTGTCAGTGATGAAGTTGGTTCCTTCATACGAAACCTTATCGCATTTTAATAATTGCACCTCTTAATTCTCTTTATTTACAGTTTATTTTCTTCTGTGCAGATTGTTTTGTGGGACATAACAAACCACAGCGACAGATTACGCAGTCATAGGCAATCCAATGGACAAAGCAAGAAAAACTCTATGAACACCTTGGTAGGGAACAGTATGGGGTATTATCAATAATTGTTTGTGCTGGAGACCTTGGTGCACAACATACGCTTTTTTGCCAGCTCCAAGCATTGAAAAATGTTTAACAACAAGTTGCAGTATGTATCGCATCATGGTTTTGCTTCTGACTGGTTGCAAAAGTTGCACAAGATTGCTGGACCATTCACTAAGTTAAGTAATGGAACACTGAAAGTAGGAATTGTTGCCAAAAATTACCTTGGACACGTACTTGAAGCTGTAAACTGTTGGGAGCTTGCTCTGAGGCAATGAAACCTGTGGCTAAAGTTAGATTACAGTGACAGCCACATGTACACATAGTTGGCAGTATTTTTAGACTTTAAGTTTTAAACTTGGAAATGATGACGATGAGGATGATGACAAGGATAATGAGGGTGAACTAATTTTCAACTCAATTTTATTCATTTGACAGTGTTGATTTCGTAAATAAATGTAAAACTAATGGGGATGTTGTGCATAAAAATTATTTCAACCAACATGTGGCTTGGTGTGTAAATTATTTTTCTGTGTCTTGTTTATGATAATGAATTCCGAACAAAGGAAATTTCAAATCAAACTACTAGGTTAGAAATTTCAAATCAAACTACTAGGTTTCAGTATCCTAGATCACGCTTCCACCACCTTCCAACTCAAGATAAAAGAAGCCATTCATATTCAATGGGAAAAACCTACACTTAATCATCAACTTTATCATGTTAATTTAAAACTTTCTCTGTAACTATTTACATTGCCATGGTTCCCATTTTGCCATGGTTGCCATTTTGTTTTCACAGTTAATTAGCATTTTGGTTCACACTATATATTCAACTCTATACTTTGTACTGATGTAACTGAAGATGACAGAAGTTTCTGTCGAAACATGTTTTTAAAAAGTGTCGTGTTGTTTTTGAAAATACTACTATCCAGACCTTTAGGTTAGAATTAATTTTTACCTGTAAGGGGTACACTACAAATCAAATAACTCGGATCAAATCAAGCAAAATGTTGGTTTTTGAGGTGAGCAGAAAACCAGAGTATCCAGAGGAAAATGTCTCAAAGGAGCTCGCACAGAGAACCAACAGACTCAACCAATGGGAGAAATCAATTGTTGATTGATTGATGCAATTGTTAATTTATTTACATTTACATCACAATTTGCACAAAGGCACTACAATAGGACATTCATTCCCTTACCCTGTGTTAGCCACCTTCCGCATCTGTGGAAGGTGAAAGCTCTCACAGCTGCACCAACTGAACCCTGCTCCCCCATACGACAGCTGAGAGATGACAGTCATATAATTATGCATTTGATGATCTTCTTTTAGCCTGGATTTGAAGATGAATCCAGCTTTGATCGGTCGCCCATCCTTAGGTACAGTGCAGTGTCATCTATTGAACACAGCCACAAGACTGTTGTGACAGACATCAAATGGATTCCTGACCACATGGAGGTATGGGATCAAACAAAATAATAATAATTTATTATTAGTCCTCTCCTCTCCCTGGTGCAATTCGAGTACTACGTTCCCATCACTAGATCTATGATACCACTTAACAGTAAGCTAGTACTTTCATCACACAATAAGTTCTTTGTTAATCACAAAAGGTTTATGTAAATAATTAAGGAGATTTTGGTATCAGACATAACTAAAACATTTCTTTTGTTTTTTTCTTCATGAATTATTAACGAGTGGAATAATCTGGTTGAGAAAGGGTTTGTACGTGACTTGAAAGTCCTTGATTTCAAGTAAAAATTCATGGTCTTCAAAGTAATTGAAAATCGAAGCTGCTGCCAAAAAATCCTTGAAATTTTATGCTCATGACATCTCATGCAGATTGTCAAGTAACTATTAAAGACAACAATGAATGTGCCGACAAAAAAGGGAATAGGGGGAGGAAATAGAGTTACATTCATTTGGTTTGTGTTTGGACATCCTGGAGTCCTTGAAAAATGGAATAATGTTGCCTTGAAAGTCCTTGAAAAGTCTGTGTATTCTTTGTTGAAAGAAGTGTAAGAATCTTGAATCAAGTAAATGTACATGTAAATGTTGGCACTATTTTCTGTCTGGTAACTGGACAGTAAACACTATTTTCATTGATAAAAATTAATAAAAATACAAAGCAACAGAACGGCTATGAGGGTTTTCAGTGTAGCAACAAGCATAATGTAATAATTTATTGAAACTTATAGTGAAGCTCAATCAGACACCAAAGCACAGCAGGTGTTAAGGTCTAATTTTTTTCACCTCTGTGTAGATTGGTCGCATGGGAGTTGTAGTGGAAAACAAAACACAGCAGTGTAATCAACTGATATCATGTGCTGCTGATGGGTGAGTTACAAAACTTGTAACAAATTCTGGTTGGCCAACTCTTGATCTTGTATAATATTTTACTATTTTCAATTTTCACAAGAAAGACTTCACACTTGAACTCGCTTAGGGATAAAAAAAAAAGGCAGAAGTGAACTCGGAAGTTCCCTATTTCTTATCGGTTTTTGTTTCAGAGCAGATCAATTTTTATGTCTGATTAAATTTTTGAAGGTTTTGGTGTTGAATTAATGTCTTTAGTTATTGGCTAAAGTCTCTCACTTTTTCCTCAACCAATCAGAGGCCAATCCAAAACTTGCTATAAAGGGAACTTTCTTGCACAACTTTCCTTGCACATTTTGAGGTTTTGGATTGGTCCATTTCCTTGCTATCGTGTGCTGGGACTTGCCAATTGAAAGTAATTAATTTTGGTGTGCACGAATAGTAAGACTGTTTTCTTACCCTCACAGTTGAACGGGAAAGAGCATGTGATGGAGGCTCCTTCAAGGGAAATAATTTGCATGTGAAAAGTTTCCACCCCTGCAAGATAACCCTCCATACCATGTTCTTTCCAGTGATAACTGCTCCAAATTCCATACAGCACTCCAGTTTTGGTTTACTAAACGTGTCGTGTGCTTGTCTTTGTTCAGCTCTGTCCTTGTTTGGGACACACGGCCAAGCAAATCTGCTGCACCTACCCAAGCTGCTGGGAACAATCCTGTAGGAATTCTTCCCACTTTCAAACACCTGGACTTAACTTGGAAACCTGTGCTTAGGGTAATGTCTTTTTCCATACCACGTTTAGATCTATAACTTTTGCAGGATCCAGAATTCTATCGTCACATGTTCATACATGTATGTATGGAATGTTTTCACTCACATGATTGATTAGTGGCCATGTTTTTAACTGAAAGAGAAGAAAATGTTTGGATAAAATGAAGAGTTCAATTCCCTGAAGAATAGTATGAGACACCAAGTTAATGTGGGAATATATACTCCAATTTTTTGAATAGTTAAGGTTGCTCCGAATCCACTCCGGAGAATTTTTTTTTAAAAACTTTGCATAAAGTTTCATCTTGGCATGCTGATCACTTTCCAGCAATAAAAACGGGGTCACAGATTTCAGTTTTGAGATATGAGAACCTGAAGCCAAAATATAGGGTGTTTTTGCAGGGCTTTCCTGTTGCCAAGGTAACTTATTATGTCACAATAATGACCGTATCTTGTTAACCAATAATTGGTCTTTCATAGGGTAAGATAACAATTTGCCGTTACGTGATACGATGTTGTAGTGTCAATCCCTCTGATAAGAAAGTCTCTAAGAAAGTGTTCAGAATGAACCAGGTTTTAGCCACCTTAAGGGGTCTGTTCACACTTACTGACATTTTTGTCTGAAAATGCATCAAACATTTACTGTCAGTATGATAAAGGGGCTACTAGCCAGTCTCTTTTGCATTTAGTCATTTTTTGCCTGAAAACACATCAAACGTTTTCCTCCCATGTGACTATTTTGCACTTATCATTTCTTCTATACGTAAATGCAGCAATGTTTGGGAAACCAATGCAGCTGCTTGGTATAGCATTTATAGACATACCTGGCTAGAAACACTGACCAGTTGTCATGACCTTGTTTCTGAAAGTCTTTGGCATCTGCAGTGAGATTCACTTGAGTCCACTCTGCGAGTGTATGTGATGTTTACAATATGAGCAGCATTGTATCACTATTGACAAACTCTAGGTGAAGCCGAGAGTTTGTGAATAGTGATACAACACTGATGTGAATAGTGTGAACTACTTATTTAACATCAGTGTTTGGTATTGATGCTGATCCATTATTATTTTTTGTTGTATGAGTAATTTTAATGAAGAAAGTCAAACCAAAAGTTTATGTAAATTAGGAAAATTTTGTATCAGATATACAGCCCTTGATTAATAAAACATTTGTTTTGTTTTTCTTCATGAATGAGTTAAATAAGTGAAGATGAAACACTAGGTTTCTGTTTCCAAAACAGCTGGACAGGCTGAATGATTTATAACATCTTTCATTTTGTTGTGAAGGTGAGAAAACTGCTAGCGCAATTTTGACACTAATGATTTCTACTTTAGGTTACTGTTTCTCACTTGTCTGGAACTGGTGAATTTGGTCCAAGCATGTTCAGTATTTCGGAAAAACAAGGAGAAAGATTCACTGGAGGTCTGCAGTCGTATTTACTTTGCCAGCAACTGTGACTGTTGTCCACAGTTTCCACATGTATCAAGGACATCATTGAAACTCATGGGTTTCCAATGATTGCCAAATCCACAGCTCAATTGGCGAAACCCCGATTAAGCTAAAATTGGTGGGAGTTTTGGTTCAAGTTTATTGACATGTATCAATCAAGAAGTCCATGAAAGATTTTTGCCCTTTAGTTTATATGACTTGCCAATTTCTTTACCTTAAGTGTAAAATTACTTTAATTTTGAAAGCTTTTTTCAATCGCCAAAATGGAAACATCACCAATTTTTAATCTGAGCTTTCCAATCTTAAAATCCTCGAAAATAGAGTTCAGTGTGTTGTTAAAGGGTATGATCTTAACTTGTTCAGTTGTCATTCATTATTGATTCGTGATTTTGCTTCCTCCCCTCCGTCTCTGAAAATTGAGCAAAATGATGAAGAGCACGCTTTTGAAAGTTGCCAGCTAAGTTTGTGTTCTTTTGTAGATACAAGGTAATAACAGTACTTAAGGTAAACTTGAAAATAGTGGTTTTATCCAAGGAGTCAACTAGATAACTTGATTAAGTAGGATTGATAAGATATCTGCAAGAAAATTAATCATTATTTTGACTTTGCTATGGTTGTTTAATTGGCATTCACCAGAAGATCAGATATTTTTTGGTTATAATATGAAACTGACTTTTGAAATGCTTAAATTTTTTTTGGCACTTATTTTCCTTCAGCTAAACCAACTGAAGAGAAGGAATCAGGTGGGATATCGAATTTATCGACAAGTACGTCCAAACCAAGGGATCAAGGCAAGCCACTTGAAAATGTCAGCTCCAAGTTTTACGTGGGCACTGAGGTGAGTGGCTGAGTCAAACAGCCCTCTAACCTGATCAGTTGTCTGCTGAACTGGCAAATGAAGTGAATCGTTAGAACAGTTACTGTTTCAACTGTGTTGGCACCTTTCCTTTTTTTCTTTGCACGACATATAAATTAAAAAATAACATAAACACAGAGGTAAAATAAAAATATATTGCAATTGATGGTGGCACCCCAACAGAGTAGCATTATTCATCTACTTAATCCAGTTCAAATTTGAATTGGGAACTGTTGGTTTTTGAGGAGAGGGGGAAAAGGTGGAGTCCCTGGAGGAAAAACGTCCCAAATTTTCGTAAATTTGAACTGCAGATCCAGGCTTGAATGGGACTCGAACCGATGCCTGTGTGATTGGGCTGCACAATGCTCTACCAACTGAGCTATCAAACCCACTAGGAGCTGGTCACTTGCGAGTTCGAGTTTATATTCCGTCATAGGGGAATGTATGACGGCTTGTTTGCAACTGCTTAAGTTGCTGTATTGAATGCGGTGATCACACTTCAATTCATCACATATCCGTAGTTCAAAGATATGAAACTTTGACATATTCTCCATCGTACAGTCAACAATTGCGAGATATAATATGAACTCGCGACCGCTCAGCTCCCAGCTGGCTTGATAGTTCAGTTGGACGAGCAACTGTGCAGCACAATTGCACGGTGATGGGTTTGAGTTCCATTCACGCCTGGACTTTCTTCAGGCTTCCCTGCAACTGTCTGAGTTGCTTCATTAACTGCAATGATCTCACTTCAGATCATTACATATCTGCAGTTCAAATATATGGACAGTTTAATATATATTCTCCATCAGACATACACCTATGATGGGATATGACACACACGCGCAAGTGGCCAACTCCCAGTTGCATGGTAGAGTAGTGTGCAGCGCAATCACACACTCAGACACTTTTTTCAGTTTCAGGCTTCTTTTGCAACTGCTTATTAACTTGGTTCATTAACTGTGATGGTATTTGTTTAAATCATTGGAGAACTAACAAATACTCAACCCACTTAATTTTATGGCTATCTACATGTAGTCTGGAAATAAAACTCGGTGCATACTCGTGGGAGCTACTGTAGGTGAGTAGCTCTCACCGATAAGCCAATCCGTACTCCCCCATAAGCAGCTTTTTGTGACACATCGACCAGGCTGCTCTGATTCGATTTTAGGAAGGTGACCTTGTGTACATGGATTGGAAGCCTGAGAAAGATACAGACAGTGGAAAAGTTGTCAGTAAGTACAGCTTGAGCCAACACGGATGTCGTTCTGTTGTTTCTCTATGGAGTTGCCTTTTTAGAGTGTAGTGTTTGAAGAACACCTGGCCTCAAAACAATGTTTTCCTTTGTTATGGATTTGTTCGGATAAATCTCTTCACCAATAGCAACCACATTTTGCTGTCTTATATTGTCTTAAAACATAGCAAAACTACCAGTCATTTGACCCATGACCAAGCAAGATGGAAGCATGAACCTGTTCCTGAGATGACATCTCAAAATGCTTTGCAATTAAAAAGTGCCAGCAAAACTGGAAAGCAAAGTGTGCTGCATTGTCATCTCGTGAATAGACCCTCTCACAAGCTTGGTCATGAGACAAATGACTGTCCACTTTGTTAGCTTTAGTTAACTTCTTTGACCCATTCAAATTGAAATCTCATGCAGAAAGGCGAAATATAATTATGCTTAATGGTGTTGAGATTTACCAGTAACATTTGGAAAAAACAAAATAATATTTGTGGCTGTACATGCTCTGTAATTTTGGCATGTGGTGCTCTTGTAATGTCTTTTTCTTGTCCGGTCAATAGAGTAATGCAATTATAATTTCTATACAACAAGGATGTATAAAACTAACAACAATGCAGGCAGTAAAAAAATGGGAAAAATGTAGAGGGTGTATTCCATGAACTGAAAACAGAATAGAGTGGTAAAAGGAAGACTGCAGGAAACTTTCCGCTTTCAGTTTGAGTTCACGCGTAATTATAGTGAGATGCACAGTCCTTATGACAAATGTCATAAAGTGTCTTCCTAACCCTACTCCTCAACTTTCACCTGAATATCACTTGTGTCCAGAAAGGCAGGTGTTAAATGTCACAATGTGTCTACCTGTGTTACCCTACTCATCTTTGCCCAACCATCACTCAAGATCTTTAAATAACTGAGGAGAAAGTGCTACATTTGTAATGAGATCTGCAAGTGGCGAGACTTTCTAGTCTTCTCTAGCCTGCAAATACAGCAATCCTCCATCACTCACTGCCACTCCGAGGAGCAGGAAGCGAGTACTCTTCTTGCTTCCCATCCCTTGCAGTGGCGTTGAGCGATGGAGGGCGGCTGTATTTCCAGGCTAAGTCTTCTTGGCTCCATCTCTCAACTCTTCATACTTGATTCTGTGGGGTGTTAAAGAACCACTAGGGACGCAATGAATCCTGACTGTGACCACCCCTGGTGTCTCTCAACATGAATGGTAACACGAGGTCAAGGGTTCATACCCCGTTGAAGTCCTGAAATTTTTTCAGGCTTCTCTACGCAATTGCTAAATTGTGCCCATAACTGTGAGGATCGTAGGTTGATTTGATTTCACATCTGCGGTTCAATATATGATTCATTTCATATATCATTTCATGAATGGTAGCCTTGGCATAATCTTCTAAATGGACTATTGATCAGTTAGACTGTGGTCAAATTGAAGGAGCCCAAGTGCTCAAACTATTACATTAGACTTGATGTTATATTGACTTCCTTCTAGATTGTTTAAGGCTGTCGGTCGAACTTACAAACCAAATGGCTACAGAAAGCCACCTGTACTGAATTTTGTCATTGAATAGATCTACCTCAGTGTTATGCTAAAACAGTCTTGCCGTATGGTTGGTTCTGTGCTTGCATGTAATGTACATCTCACCTGCCTTTAAGCCTCTGGAAACCAAGAGCTTTCCTTGTCAATTTCAATGTGCCATCAATGAGTGTCCCACAATTGATGGAATGTTTTGCCTTGTCTTTATTTTATTTTTTTTGCAGCGCCTCGGCCAGAGCAAGTTTGGGCTGCACATGATGGTCCCATCACCACCCTTCAGAGGTCGCCATTCTTCAGAGACATCATCCTCACTGTTGGAGGATGGACATTTGCAATTTGGAGGGAAGGAGTTACGGTATGTTGTCCCTTTTACTACTTAACCTCTCCGCAAGATAATTATAGTGAACCTAGTATCATAGCCTAACGCCCACAGGAGGTTTGACTCTTCTTTAGACATTTTTTGTATATCTTTTCATTACACTGAATAATACATCTGCTCACGACTGACTTGTGTTTGACCTCGCTGCATTTATAGAGTGGACCACTTGTTCAGTCAGCGAGTCATCTGAAAAGGCTTACCAGGGGACACTGGAGTCCATCCAGGCCAGGTAAAAATTGTGTAGTACTATATAACCATGACACTACATGTATTCTACTATTAGTAGTAACCAGGGCTGAGTTCTTTGAAGCCAGGTTAGTGCTAAACCCGGGTGAAATGACCATGAACACCCGAAGGGTTTGGTCACAGTTAAGCCAGGATGAGAGCTAATCCTGCTTCGAACATCTCAGTCTAGATGAATATGCTTCCTCTCGACTATCGTAGAGACCTTTTATCGACGTTCTATAAATGCAAATTAGGTCACTCAAGTATCGATCGAACAAAATTTGTTACTAATTCCACTAGCTTTATAAAACACGTCGTTTTGCTCTTACCAATTATCATCCATCTGTGTCAATCAGCTGTAAGCAAAAGTACTTTAAGTTCTTCCTTTTTTTTTCAAGGATTGTACCAGCCGCCACGAACCCTTTATAGTTATGACCATGTTAAACATTTTACGATATGATCGTGTTTGTCCTGCATTTGAATTGTATTCAGTTTGCTACTTTACTATTTTTTAACAGAAGTATTGTGAACCAATTTGGGCTACGCCCTGTCACTCTATCCTTCCACGTGGTGGACAATAATTATCGATTAGATTAGAATTAAATTGAAATTAAATAAGATGTTTTGTAGATTGTAAATCAATAGGAAAGCGGTCACCAGCTAAATGCCCTGATGTGTTCTTTCTGTACTGCATATATCAATTAACAAAAATGGTTTAAAATGAACTGAAAATTGACATATAATTGTGACAAGAGGCTGCTGATAGCCTTTACTCGGGCCGATTTGAAAGTGGTGACGTTTGGGGTCACAATAATAAGTTTATGCACTTAACACTTACAATTCAGAAATTTAAAATGCTCTGCTTGGCGGCTAAAACCTGTAACAGCACATAACGTGCATACTGGAATTCATTACAGAAAAGATAAATTTGTGGCAATCGGGTAATGCTCACTTTGCATTCAAAGGACTAATCCGCGGTAACTGACGCGTTTTTGATGACGCGAGCATCTCATAAAGAACATGCTACCACGAGTTTGCGAAGAATGGAGTATTTAGACGTTTTCTTTTTGCAGTTGCAATTGCAAATTTTGAATTCGTTTTTTTTCGAAAACAAAAATACACGGACTATTACCTTTTCCATGGAAACGGTCCGTATGGCGAATTTACCTCGAGACTAAATTGCCATATAATAATAATGTAATTCAAGTATGCACAGGAGACTGAGGAAAATGAATTACATGTTTACGCACTAATGTTTACATCAATGTTATAAATATGCTTCGTTGATGTTTTTCGTAGCTTAGGGTTCTTCTATATGTATATAGTATGTATGATTTCTTTTACTTAGTGTTTTAGTTTAATTATGGGAGCGTTCCTAGAATGGTGCTTTGGCGCTTCTGAATGCCCCTTTCTCCGACGGCCATCATGGCAGACTAAACGATTACTGGGAAAAAGAAACTAAATTAATTTAGTTTTTTGTATTCTTTACTTTGATTAAGCTTTTGTGGACAAACTTCAAGCTAAATCTTACAGCTTTTTCCACAATCATAGTGAACAAGACGGTGAATTTTAAGCCCAGCAAAATTAATGAATAAAGTGGTGTATTTATCGATGATTACTCGAGCCCTATATGCAGGACTTTTTTGGACTGAACCTAGTTAAATAGCCGAGCTCCCAGGAATGTTCTGTAGCTCAGTGGTGGAGCATCCGAAATAGTAATCGGAAGGTCATAGGTTTGAGTCCTGTTCGGAGCACTCGGATTTTTTCCCGAGTCATCGCCGATAACTACACTGACCACTTCACCATTTTTTTCCATTGACCGACTTTTGTCTTTTCAGGGGTATTTTTCATCACGAAAACAGATGGAAATGTTGATGTTTGGGATCTTCTTGACAGGTTGGGGCTTTTTCAGTCAAGTAGCTGTACAAAAACTCCACACGCGTAAACTTGAGAGTGATTTTTTAAAAGTGTTTCTGCCTTAGTAACCACAAAACAGTGATTACTTGAAATCACTTGGTATCACTTCTTTCCTCGTAAAGGTGGTTCACTATAGTTCTGTGGGCTAGAAAAAGATCCTGAGCCAAACTTGGAAAACACCTGCATAGCTTTCTAAAGTGTCTGTTATATTACTCTAAATACGATAGGGATAATTTTGAGCTAGAAACTGAATTGTAAGCGCTTGGAAATGTAAGAACTGGCGCTCAGCAGGGAACTGAAAACTGGAAGTTTAAGGCCGTTTGCCTCGAAATGTAGCCGTACGACCCTACCTCAAAGATTTGTGGAAGAACACAAGAATCTGTTTAGCAAGTTTTTGGCGAAATACGAAAATGCCGAGATTTACGTGTTTTGAAAATTGCTCAAAATCTGTGATAGAATTTAAAAAAAAATGGCAACGGTAACGTTTTGGTGTAATCAAGAGTGAATTAGGTAAGAGCGTTCCTCGATCAATTTGCAGTCTTGACTCAGTACAGTAACAAATGGATTTAGGTTTAGATACGCGAAGACAAACAACCGCCATCTTAACCAGTCAGGGGAGGCTTCATTATGTCACGCGTGACTGCGTCATGTTGCATTCCTTCCTTCATCACACGTCATGACAACTAATTTTCGCGCGAACAGGTGTTCTAAAAATAGACTCATTTGTGACTGTGTTGGGAAGCACAATGAAGCCATGGGAACACTCATACCTAATTCACTCTAGGTGTAATCAGTGGTTTGACTTTTAACTGTGTTGTGATGGGTTTGACTATTATTAATAGGTCGCACAAGCCTTCATTGACTCAGAATGTTACGGCTTCCACAATCACAACAATTGCACCACACCAGGTCTCAAGTAAGTTTTAAAACAAGTTTATATATCACCCAATGCGAAGCACTCGAATCTCGTACTTAGATTTCACCACTTTTCTTGCTGTACCTTCTGACATGCTAGGTTCTGTTTCACACTGCAAAGTACTGTTCAGGACAGTAGCTTTCATTTCATCACAGTTTTGAGATGTTTTCCAAAGCTAGAACCACCTTGCACCTTTAAGAGCACCGCAAGAAAGAACTGCTCCACAGCTTTCATGTGAGTGGTTACACTTTAGTATTCCATCCACAGACTCAAAAGTTAGACTCACCTTGTACAGCATAATAAAGTACAGCTAAGTAGCTCTCATTTGCATGGCCACACTTCAGGATTTCCTTGAAAGTCTCAGGTTAGCACATCTGTGACAGTCATGTGATTGGTTGATATGAGATTTCAGCCGTAAACTGAAAAGCTGCCCCGATTGGAATTAGTGACTTAGCATTGGTTCCACTTTGTTGTACAGGTAAACAGCAACTGTTAGCTGTAGGTGATGGTAATGGAACATTACATGTTATGGAAGTTCCTTGGAATCTCAGGCATCCATCAGCTAATGAGGTAAAGTAAATATTGTGTACTCGTGAACGGTTGTTGCTGTTTTATTCAGTGTTCGCTGCCACTCTAACCGCTAAATATGATTGGCTTTTTGTTCTGGTTTTCTGTAAAACTGAATCTCCTGCAAAACCTCTTTAGCGACGATAATCGCTCATTGGTAAAATGTTTATGGCCCTTTCATGATCATCGTCGTCGTCGTCATGTCGTCATCATCGTCATATCACTATCATCTTCGTCGGAACTTTGGCTCAATGAAGTTGAAGTGCATATCCCCTTTTGCAAAACATGCGCAACCTACGCCGCCAGCAGACGAGATGTTAGTTCTCAAAGCCAGTCGAGTGTCGCAAAGCTTTATTAGCAGTAAATGGTTAAAGATTTTACTAACTCCTCTTGTTGATCGTGAAAGTATGGTTTTCTTTCTTTGAACTCTGTTAGGCAGTGGCAATGGAAAACTTCTTTGAGCGGAAAATGAAGGGCTTAGCGTTTGTGGAAGAGAGGATGAAAATCCGAGAACAGGAGAAGAAACAGCGAGACGCAGAAGAAAGCAAACGGCAACAGGTGGGCGAGCTGTTTTCGAGTGTTCCCTTGGTCACCCGAACGAAGCCTCCTGTGCAGACCTTCTTTTGGCTCGTCATGCAATCTGTCCTTCGTTGTGAGCAGAGGTTGCGTGAGAAGCTTGCGAATCTAACTTAGCCGTCAGTGAAACGAGGATGGATAAAAAATGTCGCGTGTCGTGTGTAGCGTGTAGCGTGTCGCGTATCACGTGGGTTGTCGCTCGCTTAATCCCACAAAGTCACCTTTCAGTTCAAGTACGGACTGATAAGAGGTGAAATGCTTCGGTTTCTTGTCTCCCTCACACTTTGGTATATTTCGGCGTCAGTGGGTGATGTGATCACAGCTGTAGCAAGAGCAACAACAACAACAGCAAAAGTAGCTTGTTCAAAAACCGTGAACGCATAAAATAGCCCCAGAAAACTGCGTTTGAAACTGAAAACTGCGTTTGAAAGGCGAGAGCGAAAGGGACTCAGCTGGTACTCAGGTCTTGGAAAGAGTGACTATTACCTTTTCAGTAGCAGTTACTGTAGTAAATAGCTGGGCTATACTACGGAGGTTTTCACCGTAAGTTACAATTGTATTTGAAATCACAGGACAGTAAGCGGCCCGAGGAAACTGAGGCGGATTTAGAGGCTCGACAGCAAATGGTAAGTTACTAAATTCAGTGTGAATTTATGACTCGGAGTGGTTTTCGGAAGTAGTACATGAATTGAGCGACGTACTTTGCGAAGGTTGTTTGTGGGCAGAGAGAACGGCTTTACTCAACAACAACAACAACAGCGACAACAACAACGACAACCTTGACACACTGGCTGTTGTCACCTTTCACTGAGGTACATGCTAACAAATCCAGTCCAGAACTCGCAATATATTGTCACGAACATGAAAATTTATGATAATAGAGGAAGCAATTTTGGATTCTTTT
>BLFK01000076.1:66641-109792 GCA_014634185.1 Astreopora myriophthalma | reverse complement strand
TTTCATATATACTTCACATCATTTCACTCCTCACGGGAGATATGAACTCACTAAATTGACCTCGCTCCCAATGTGTGGCTTCATAGCTCAATTGGTAGAGCATCGCACCGGTATCGCGGAGGTCACGGGTTCGAATCCCGTTGAAGCCCTGATTTTTTCAGGCTTCTCTTTTCCAATTGCTTAAATTGGAACATTAACTGCGATGATCATTCTTCACTTTCATCTACAACCGCAGTTCACATATGAATTATTTCATATATACTTCACATCGGAGGGATGTAGTGTTCGTGTGATTCTGTACATAGGCGCGCAAGGGGAATTGGGTAATAAGGACACATGGCGACTAAACTCATATATTGTGTACGCCGACATTAGTTCAATCTGTTCCGCAATCTGTTTGCAAATACGACAGTGTAACTATTCATAGTGGAAGTGGTATAATGTACCAGTGAGAATGGTGAGAATGGAACCAGAGACCTTTTCAATAATGATCGGATGCCCTAGCCACTGAGCTACAAGAACTCCTGATGAGCTGGGTTGTATATCTAGGTTCTTATACAGCAGTTCTTGGAGCTCAGTGGTTACAGCATCCGACCCGTGTTACGGAGGTTCTGGGTTCGATTTCTGCCTGGGACTCCGATCTTCTTATCAGTTGTCCTTACACCCGTGGCCAAGCAACAAGCATATCGTTTTTCTCACGGGTACATTACATCGCCACTATTATGAATAGCTCCATCATTACATGAATCATATTACCCATTCTCGAGCCCGCTGACCAGTGGCTCACGTTTCGACAATCTTAACAGATCTCACCTTCATTAGAGTCTGTCTTTAGAAGTCAGTCTTTAGTGCCTTGTGAAGATTCTTCCTCTCAGGTTGTGGGGAGGTCAGTCATTGTCATCAGCAAGAGTCCACAGGACTACACTCTGTTATGATGTCGTCGTAGTTGGGTTTCCCACATGATTACTTGTGATGTGAAAGTTTGTCGTCGTGTATCGCAAGTTGTTTGCTGTGTCCCTGCAATCATGAACACGCTCACCCAGAGGACCTGAGTTCATCAAGTTATGATGACTCCTGGGTTAAAACCATTTACAACCTCGCCACCTTTATTGCAGATCTTCAGTGGAAATACCAGGAGAGACGACATTGTTAAGCATGATCTTGTGGAGGTTGGAAAAGCACGTTTCATTCGCTTTCAGCCCACTGAATTTATTGGTCACAAGGCATTGAGGGTTGAGGTATACGGAGTGCTGAAATCTCGAGGTAACTTACAAACTTGCTTTTTACGGTTTATTTATGGACAGCGTTTAATCTTTGTTCGGCGTTTATGAATTAAGTGAAACTTAGAAGCATTTGTTTCTCGCGTTGCAGTTCATTGTGATACGTGGTTAGAGTAGCATAATTTATAATGTAACAACAAAGGGAGGCGTAAAATCCGTTCATGCGTGCACGGAAATCAAACATTGCGTCCACGGTCAGCAACATGGTGCTCAACCGTTTTGCGCGGTGTCACCTAAAATTCTGGAATGTGCATCACGCACGACATGCAACGTTTCGCACAATTTGCATTCTGCAACCTTTTGTGAAGTTGCACCCAAAACATTGCACATTAATTATGTCTAGGGTCTGGAAAATTGCACACAACAGCGTGGTGCAGTTTTGAATTTTTGGCTCATTTCGAAACCACTGACCAAAAGTAGAAAGTGGTCGTGATGCTCTTTAAGTCTTAGTGCACAGGATATTGCAGGAAATTTTGCACTGTGTGCCCACCTGTGTGTCAACATAAATTCCAGTTTTAAATTTTGTGCACGTAAAAGGTTTGGAACAATTATGTTGTGAGTTTGTCAATCTTTTGATTAAAGTGCTCCCCAGCCCAAAATATTTTCTTTCACCAGAGATAAATTTAAAGACTATAAGCCGAACCGAACAAGTTGCATAAAGTTTTACAGAACTGGCAGTCATTTGGTCTTCAGCCGAGCTAGTGAGAGACATGGGTCTATTCCTGAAAAATACTTTGTTGCCTCATTTTCAAAGAATATTTGCATCGAAAAGCAGTTTTTGATGTCATTTCAGGAATAGACCCATGCTTCTCACTAGCTCAGTCGTGGGTCAAATGACTAATAGTTTTGCAATGTTTGCAGAGTATTAAAAGTTGAATTTTCAGGAAACTGAAAAGGCAAAATATATGTTTATGGTCTCAAAATTAAACTTGTGCAGAAGAAAATATTTCAGGGTTAGGTGCACTTTGACTAACTGTATTGTTAACTGTATGCTCAGCGATCTTCCGCTTCCCCTTTTTATAAATATTTCTTTTTTTCTTAAATATGTTACTTTAGTTCTTGCTAATGCACCAGCCCTGTTCAATGTGCAAGCATTATCATCCACTAGTGTTGTTGCCTCTTGGAAACTACCAAAACTGTCCTCTGATCGTGAATATGTGGCAGGATATACACTCTTCTACTGGAGGCAAGGATCTATTCACCAATCAGTCATATCAATTAGACACAATGCATCTGTAACGTACACTGTTACAGAGCTTGAGAAATACACAATGTATGAATTTCAAGTGTTGGCCTTCAATTCGCTTGGTGATGGACTGAAAAGTTTAGTAAAGGTTGCAAGGACAATGGAAGATGGTAAGGGACTGAGTTGCAGCTTTATAATCAGGCTTAGTAGAGTCTATTGGAGGAACCATGATGAGTGACCTCATTCTCTCTTCCCATTACACCACATTTCAAAATAGACACAATTCTGGTATTCTTTTGTTGGTATTCAAACTAGCCCCTCTGGCCACATTCTTAAGATCAAAATTCAGTTGAACGAGGCAAGAAGGTTTAATATGAATGCAAACAAAAACAACATTAAAATGACTGTTATTTGGGAATAAGGTGTATTGTACTGCACGGTTTCACAAAGTAGGGCACATTTCCTGCAGAAGTTTGATGTTTTCATTGTTGAATCCCATCTTCAATGATATGCAAACTGTTAATTTGTGTCAATAATTTCTCTCAATCTGGATTTTCCCGTCTCCACGGTGCTAATTTCCTTTATTGAGAACACATTTTCTCTTGAAATTATGGGAACTTATGTCATGGTCATTTCAAACTCAGACCAAGTACGCTGGGCAGGGTCCATTTTGATACATTGTCTTTGATAGAGTTCATTCTTTGTTATGTTTGTTAACCTTTAGTTCCCTCAAAAGCTCCCAGTGGATTCACAGTGACTGCAAGCTCCTCTACAAATGTCACAGCATCCTGGCAGCTACCACCCATGGACTCTAGAAATGGAATCATCACAGGATTTAAGTTGTTCTTTAAAAAGAAAGACTCTGATGACTCGTCAGATACTGTCTTCATTGAAGGTGGCTCAAAAGTCATTCACAGAGAGACTGTTACTGGGTTGGATAAATTTACAGAATATGAATTCCAGGTGCTGGCCTTCACTTCTGTCGGTGATGGACCAAACAGTTCTGTTCGATTTGTGAAAACAAGGGAAGATGGTAAGGGGTATAACGTAACGTTTTCTCGTGGTTGCATTACTCCTCTTGAGTGTATCGCAACCTATGTTGTACCGGGGGAGATCTACCCCTGTAAAACTCCTAATGTAAAGCTGCTGTACAGTGCCTCTCAGAGAATAATTAACTGACCGACTGACCAGGGTGTTCATTAGTCATCGGAGATTGGAGAATTCTTCAACTACTACGTGGAACTCTCCAGCTAAATGTTGATGGTGTGTAGGTTATTTTTCAGAAGATTCTCCCGTGAATGCTAACATCCTGCTACTTCAAATCTTAATGAAAACCCTGACCGACCCCCCGACCAACAGACCTAAAAACTAACTGATTCACTGAGTGACTGAGTGAGTGAGTGAGTGACTGACTGACTGACTGACTTACCGACCAAGCCGTCGACTGACCGGCCATCCCACTAACCGACCGACGAACTCACCCCCCTCACCAAATGACTGACATACTGAGGGTGATTAACGGACTGACTGCCTGGCTGAGAGACTGATCGACCGACTGATAGACAGATAGACAAGTGGCTGGTTTGATGATTGAACAGTCGTTAATAGGCCATTCCCAAGTTCACGTCAGCCTCTTTTCCCAATCGAGTCTAAGTGCGAACGTTTTCTGTTGTTTTCTGTTGTCTTTGGTAGAGTACATTCTTTTGTTATATCTGTTAATTTTCAGTTCCCTCAGAAGCTCCCAGTGGGCTCACAGTGACTGTAAGCAATTCTACAAGTGTCATAGCATATTGGCAGCCACCTCCCCCAGACTCCAGAAATGGAATCATCACAGGATATAAATTGTTCATCAAAAAGAAATACTCTGAGGAGGAAGCAGTTGTTCCTTTTTTCCTCAATGCCACTTCAATTCACACACAAGCTGTTACCGGATTAGATGAATTCACAGAATATGAATTCCAGGTGCTAGCCTTCACATCTGTCGGTGACGGACCAAACAGTTCTGTTCGATTTGTGAAAACAAGGGAAGATGGTAAGGGGTATAACGTAATGTTTTATGGTAGTTGCATTACCCCTCTTGAGTATATTGCAACCTATGTTGTACCAGGGGAGATCTACCCCTGTAAAACTGCTGATGTAAAGCTGGCATACAGTGGTTCTTAGAGATTAATTAACTGACCGACCGACCAGGGTGTTCATTAGTCGTCGGAGATTGGAGAATTCTTCAGCTACTACGTGGAACTCTCTGGCTAAATGTTGATGATGTGTAAGTTATTTTTCAGAAGATTGTCCTGTGAATGCTATCATCCTTGCTACTTCAAATCTTAATGAAAACCCTGACTGACCCCCCAACCGACAGACTGACAAACTAACAGATTAACTGAGTGACTGAGTGATGATTGAGCAGTCGTTAATAGGTCATTTCCGAGTTCACGTCAGCCTCTTTTCCCAATCGAAGCTAAGTGCGAACGTTTTCTGCTGGTAATTAGTTTTACTTTGCATATGAAAAACAAACAAACAAACAAACAAAAAACAAAACAAAAACAAAAAAACACACCATTTTCATAAGGAAGACTTCGCGCTTGAACTTGCATTAAAAAAGAGGCTGAAGTCAACGCGGAAATGGCCTATTGATTGCTTGCTTGTTGCTGATCAAGCAATTACACATTTAATCACAGGTCGATATATAGCGATGATTGATCTGTTTTCTTTCTTATATGTCAGTTCCCTCAAAGGCTCCCAGTGGATTCACAGTGACTGCAAGCACTTCCACAAGTGTCATAGCATCTTGGCAGCCACCACCCACAGACTCCAGAAATGGGATCATCAAAGGGTTTAAATTGTTCTATAGAAGGAAAGGCTCCGATGAGAAGCCAACTATTCTATTAATTCCCAGCGCTTCTATTCACACAGAAACTGTTACTGGGTTGGACGATTTTACAGAATACGAGTTCCAGGTGTTGGCCTTCACCTCCGTTGGTGATGGACCAAAGACTTCTCAATTTGTGAAAACAAAGAAAGATGGTAAGTGAGGGTTATCAGCATAAGGCGAGGGATTATGTGATTCAATCGTCCTGTGCGTTTTGTCGAGGCCTTAGGTCAGTATATTGCGGAGAGAGCTGGAAACCGCAAAAGCTATTTTATTAAAAGTTGTGGGGTGTGAATAATAATAATAATAATAATGATAATAATATTAGAAATAATAGTAGTGATGATGATGACGATGATGATGATAACTTGACGAAGTGAGATGGTACAGATGTGTCTAGTACTGTGAAGGACTGTTGTTGATGACATTGACTGGCGTGGTGTGAGCTAGGCCTATTTGTTTGACGCACTTGGGGCAACTTACACCGTGTCAACTTACAGGCTTTAAAAGGGCCTAATCGAGGGTAGCCCCCTATACCGTGCTTCGAACAAATGGGCCGGCTTTGCATTGTCTGTTTGTGAGACGCCCCAGAAAGCAGCGACTAAATACGGACCCTTACGAGGTGGGCACTGCTTAGAAAAGAAACTAAGTACTAAGACAAAGCTCAGTTTCAGTAAGAACAACAAAGAAAGATACTTAATCAGACGCATAATTCGTAATTAAACACGATACCAGCCACAGCTTCTATGAGATGGGCTTCTGAAACGATGAGCTACCTCCGGCATGAAGATTTAGAGAAAACATTACGGAACTGCTGTCAACAATAACCTGCGGCTCACAAGGCATACTGCATGATGACGCTAACAGAACAGAGGATCTTTTAGTGATAATAAACCGAGACACGTTTGACTAAGAAAAATAGATCGAAACGCATCAAGTTCTTTTCACTGTTTGCCGTCGTCGTAGCCAATAACATCACCACTTACCTAAGCTCGTCTAATAGACGTCCCTACTTACCAATCAGGTCTATAACAAGAGTATTTGCACGATCCAATGAAAAGATACGGATATGTTGACTCAGTCAATGTCATCAGGCACCGTACTTCCCAGGACTACGCTCACCCGGGTGATCTTACTTCATTAAGTTTTGCCGTTAAATCTGCTGTAATTCTTTTATCCGTTTTCGGTCATCAATTCCGTACGGTGGTGGAAAAAAACACAAACATTGGTCTGTGTGATTTATTCACTACGGCTAGTGCGGGTTACAGCTGGGATTCCTCAAAGTTTTTGAGAAAAACCCATAACGCCTTGGCATGTTGGGGTACTAAGCGCGGGAAAATGCGTGTAACCAAGTTCCAGCTGGACCGGGTTTTGTTTCTGATTGGGTAAAGAAGGGAGAGTTTTTGGGTAGTGGCTAAATATGGTAATGCCAAGCAAAAAGTAAGCTAACGCGAGATGTTGCAGTCGTTCTTAGACGAGATGTTGAAACACAAAGACTTATGTATACTTTGAACCAGTGTAATTCAAAGTGGACAGACTGCAAATAATTATGGTTGCTGGAAATACCATAAAGTCGTAACTGTTCATAAGTAGGATGTCTAAAATGTGTGTAATTCCACAATTGGTTTCGGCTCCGCTAATGATAGCGAATTTTTTTGACACCCCAGATCGTTTCCCAGTGAACAACCCAGATCGTTTACCGGTGAATATTCTGACGCTGGCTCTCTCCATTGGTGGTATATCTTTGTTAACTATTCTGCTCATTGCTGTTACATGCTACAAAAAGAAAAGGAAGGAAGGTCAAAAAAAGTGGTAGGCTTTTATTTTAGTTTTGTTCTGCCTTACCTCGTGTATGAACAACCCATCACTTATAAGAGAACGAGTGGTTTGACACTTCTTTATGCAATCTGATGAATCATCGGCGCAGTGCCATTGGTTATAGCTAGTGCTGTAGTTGAGGACGGACATATTTGCTAATGACAATTACTCACCTCGATCTTTACAGCATAAAACAAATAGATTCCATTTCGCCACGCATATCCAAGAAGACGTCAAACGAATTTCACATTTTAGTCACCTTCATCATGTTGATACATTGGTAGACATTTGATTTTGCTTTCGGTTTTGCTTTTATGAGGACCGCAAAGGACCTCCAGTTATTGGATAGCTGTGAAATCCCTCCAATAAGAACAGAATTTCTAGAAGAGTTGGGTCAAGGCGCATTCGGGAAGGTGCACAAAGCAAAACTGATAGACGGCTTGGAGTACTTTGCAGGCAACGCCCCAGACTGGAGAAACAAGAATTCCAAGCAGAAGATTGTTGCTGTTAAAGAATTGCCTGGTGAGTATGAAGTGTTCATAAGCGTCATTTGGCCGTGTGTGGACCTTGCAGAGAAACGAAGCCTTGAAGTAACTAAGCAAAAATGATGTATAAGTCTGAATTTGGAAAGCAAGCTAGCCTATTCTCAAAAAAAAAAAAAAAAAAAATCTTGTTACCATTTGACGTCATATCCAAACGGGAGCTTTCGTGTTGTATCCCAAACGGTGGAGATGAACATGCATCATATCCCTTTTTTGTTCTTTACTCTCACACACCCAAACAACCTGAGGTATTAAACCTGATAGTAATTAAGTGTTTACTTTTTAACTTTCACAACTATTTTTTATGCACAAGAAAACGCCAACGAAGAGCAGAAAAAGGAATTTCTGGACGAGATAGGGATCATGAAGTTAGTGGGCAAACATCAGAATGTGTTGAGTTTTCTGGGTTGTTGGACCACAGCTACACCACTTCGTCTGATTATTGAGTACATTCCTCATGGAGACTTGCTTCAGTGGCTGAGGGGGAAGAGAAGTCAGGTAATTCGGTTTTCGTTTTCACAACAGGAAGCGTAACAGTGTAACAGTGGACCGTTCGTTGGTAATAAATGATAATTTCTTATTTTAACACTCTCTGATGATGCCTTTATACAGATCAGAGGCTCTACCCTGGCAGCCGTCCTCAGTTCCAAAGACAAGGAGTGGTATGCAGGAACAAGGGAACTGAACACGCCAACAGACCAGGTGAATCACAAGACTTTTGTGTAATGATTAATTGCATGGCTTTCCATGCGCGGACCTTATCAGCCTTTACGAGGAAACTTACCAGCTGTGACGTTGCCGTGTAGCCGCTTTAATTTCGAATCATACGAACATCGAGCTATTTCTAAGTTTAAGGCATTTTATTCCTTGTTTGTATTCAATACTTGTCTCATAGCGGCCCTTTAATGGAATGCACAGTTTAGAAAACCACAAATATACACCTTTGAGAAAACCACAAAGTTGGAAGAAGTAATTCACTGCAAAGCCGACGTTAAGCGCGGGAAAGCGAAAGTAACTAAATCGCAATTGCTTTAGTCTTGCCGCATCTGATTGGTTGAAACGTTAGTGCTTTATTATTATTATTATTATTATTATTATTATTATTGATTTGAACTTGAACTTAGCAGTCGAAGGGATTTCTTTCTGCACTTTATTTTTTCTCGGTCAAAAAACTCTGTATCCCTTTTCCTCGACGCCGTGTCCAGACTCGACCTATGTTGAGCCTTTCCCTCCCTTTTATTTCCCCTTCCGGTCTCTGGGGGTTTCTGATTACAATAGTGTGCGAAACAATTATTATCATTATTATTATTTGATCACAGAGCAAACCGAATCCAAAAGCAAAGCAATTGAGTAATTTCTTTCGACACTTAATTGAAAACTCGGTTCCTAAGGTGGCAAAAGGGACTACGCATTTGTTATGGATATGCGCTAGTACGCTTCGCAATTGTACATTGTCAGCGAATCAGAGACAAAGAAGAACCAACTGTGACTCGCGCTCACGTGTTTTCCCGCGCTTAGTGCCGGTTGCACGTATTTGTGTTGTGATTGACTCCTTTTGTTGTCTACATCTGTCGTGATCGCTCGGCTGGTTTTCGTTTTACGATACTCAATTGGCACACTTTCAATCCTGGCAGCTATTTCCTACAGCGATTTTCCTTAAAGAGAAGTGCTCTTTACCGAAAACAAGGGTTTCAAACCAGTCACCACTGCATTAAGCACCTTTTTCAACTTCGCCTCTTAAACTCGTTTTTCTTACAGGAAAATAATGCAAACGGGAACAAAACAGTGGAGATGAATGAAAGCACCCACCCTTCCACATCTGAGGCAGAACGAGAAGAAGCTATCGCTTATCACAACGATGAATGCACAGTAGACATACCGTTGACTGTATTTTCGGAATCAAATCAGGAAGGTGTTCCCACTGACACGACAGACGATGAATGCGACGAGGATTGTCAGTCGTTTGATGCATTGGATCTGATGAGATTTGCTTTCCAGATAGCACGTGGCATGGCAAGTAACTGATCGAGGATCTGTGACAGCATGTATTACATTAATCCAGTGTAGAAAAGTGATCATAATCTCATTTTAAGTATCTGTTGTCTATTAGGTATTTCATATATCCACCAAGCATAGAGTGCATATTGTAGTGTGGGTCTGACCAGCGAAGTATACGCCTGGGCCTGGGTTCTGTCTGCATGGGAAGGGCTGAAGATTCGTTTTGATATGAATGCTCGTGTCTTATTGGCTTTGTTCGTCACATTTTAAGTGTTTTCCAATTCAATGTTTCGGTAATTTTGGGTAAAGGTAAAGGTAAAGTCGCTTACAAGCGATAAAGGATCACACGGCTGGAATCTATCTCAGTTTCCGTAGCATGAAGCAATAGTGTACTGTTCCCCCTCCCCAACCCCTTGACGGGACTTAGTTGATATGGTATATTGTTCAGTTACGACTTCACGACATCAATACAGCCATTGGCACACAGAGTTTCCTTGTCTTGTTAAATAATTGATTGTCTTTAACTCAACGTGTAGTGGAGTCGAGGGGTAGTACAAACATTTCCATCCCTTTTTACAAACGCGTTTAACGCCATGTTTAATCGACGATTTATAGAGGTACCTTTCCGAGAAGGGCCTGGTCCACAGGGATTTAGCGGCAAGGAACATTCTGGTTGGTCACGGTAAGAAACTCAAGATTGGTGACTTTGGTTTGATGCGAGAGTTGTACCGTGAGGTGTACGAAGTCAAGAAGGGGAAGAAACTGCCAGTCAAGTGGATGGCTCCAGAGTCCATTTTTGAAGAGATCTTCTCTACCAAGAGCGATGTGTAAGTATGAGCTGTGGTTTATTCAGTAGTCAGTGAAATTGAAGAATACTATCGTTTTGTTAGGTGGCTTTGTTAATTAATTCGATGCATAAGGAGCGAGGGAAATGAAGATATCGCGTGATTAATTCCACTTTTATCAAGCTTTCTGATTGGGCACAACCTGTAGAACAGCAGTAAAATAATGAAAGTTCTTTTTTACGTCACGGCAGCAGTCTGAAATTATAGATATGTGGTAGAGCCTTTTTAGAAACTTTCACCATTTGTTTTGTTTTACTTACAGCTGGTCTTACGGAGTCGTCATGTGGGAAATTGCAAGTCTTGGTGATTAACATGCTTACTATCATTGTTACTGTTATTATTATCGCTTTCCTTATCGTCATCAAGGTTACTAACAATAGTAGTACAAACATTAACAGTGGAAATGGTTTTGTTGGTGGTAGTGATAGAGGTAGTACAGCTCTTTGCTGATGGTGAGACTGCAAGAAATAGACAAAGTTGTTCTCTTCGAAACTCTACTGGCACCAAAACTGTTTTAACTCGTACTATTGTCATTGTTTTCACACCGTGTACAATATAAGCCAGTTTTGCAATCACGTCTCTCCGCAATGCCAAAAATCGGTCGAGCAACAGAGAACAACGGAGGACAAGCCTGATTCATGCAGTGGTGAGAGCACTCCCCTCCCACCAATGCGACCGAGCTTCGATTCTAGGGCTCGTGGGTTGGGCTTGATTTTTGCTCCGGCTGTCCTCTGGTCAGAAAGGGTTTTCTGCTGGTAGTCCAATCTCCCCCCCCCCCTACCCCCTCAAAAAACTAGCATCAACTTGGGTAGTTATCACTTAGCATGAAGAAACTTTCAGTTGGGTAGTGTAATAAAAGCACAGAGACATTCGAGCGAAGAACCGAACTTTACTAAACGACGAGCAAAAGAAAACTGACCCTAAATTTTACCTCAACAGAATATTAATTACATGCCACTAAGGCTCTTGAGAATACTTAACAATACTTAATCATCAAACCCTAATTATTACACATACTTGCTGTCCTGACACATATTGTAACACATACTGTAACACATATTATAACACATATTATAACAGGTAGATTTGACTTTATATCCGGCATCTTCAACTACGATGACACTGGATTTTGCGGCACTGTAATGTCTTATTTGTGGTAAATTTGGAGTCAGCACCCAAAGCCAATACACTTTTAATTTTCAGGTGGCTCGCCGTACCCAATGTTGAGCCACAAAGAGCTATTGCGGCGTCTGAAAGCAGGTTACAGACTGGAAAAACCTGACATTTGCCCAGACAGTGTGTAAGTTTCACGGAGTTTATTATGTTTATTATGAGTTTGATTATCGCAGCGAAGTAAGCAAAGAGGAAAAAAAATCCAGGCTTGATTGGGACTCCAACCTGTGACGTGTGATTGCGCAACACACTGCTGTACCAACAGAACTATAAAGCAGACTGGAAGCTGGTCGTTTGCAAGTTGTTGTGTTGAGTGTGGTTGTGACACAGACTCAACGTCTTGAAACAAAAGTAGACGGACGGTGGTACGCAGGATAGACGGTGCAAATTCATAATGAGATTCAAGTCGATAATCTTTTCTTTGACCAGTTTTCCACACTAGACAGACTGCACGTTTTATTGCCTCGTATATTTAAATTAGAGGCGAGGAATACGACTTGCTGGGCGTGCTCTCCTTTCTCTTCTACACGCACCCACACTCCAAAACCCTTGTTTGTAACGAGACTTGAAAGGAAAAAAAAATGTTTTCTTGAGAAAAGAAAAACAATGAACTGCAATTGATTAGATTTTTGAAAATTTGGGAATTAAGAAGGATAAGAATAAAGAAGAATTGGGAATTGAGAAGCATAAGAATAAAGGCACCATTCTGTAGCCTACTTATGTGAATTGTCGGAAAGTTTTTCTGATAGCTCATTAGTTTCCCGGCGGGAGAGATAGTAAGTACTTTTTTTCACTTTCCAGTTACACCTTGATGACAGACTGTTGGAACCAAGACCCTGATGAACGCCCGAGCTTTCAGCGACTGGTTGGAAGAGTGGAAGAGATGTTGCATGAGGAAGTGGAATACCTTGATTTGAATAAAATGGACGAATCGAAAGATTACTATCGGGTGGAAGAGTCAAAGACAACAGACGATGATGAAGAGGACAATCTCGAGCCATAAACTGTGCCGTCTTATCTCAGAACCAAACTTGCGGTAGTTTTAGAATTAATATGGCGGTTTTTAACAAGAAAACCAGGTGCTAGGACGCCTAAGTCCTATATGGCACATGATTTCGTGCTTTTAAGGAACATTGTAGTTAACAGCTTGTGCTTTAAGGTGGCTCGTACCAGTCATTTACATTTTAACATAGAGTTAATTGCAAATGGAGGAGACTAACATTTCAGAGGACAATCTGGAGCTATAAACTGTGCCATCTTAGAACTTAGTTTGCAGCAGTTTTAGAAGGAATGCGATAATTTTTAACAAGAATGCCAGGTGCCAGGACGCTTGAGTCCTGTATGTGTCACATGATTTCGTGCATTTAAGGGGCATTGTAGTTAGCAGCTTGTGCTTTAAGGTGGCTCGTACCAGTCATTTACATTTTAGCATAGAAATGATTGCAAATGGAGGAGACTTTAACAATTAGAATTACTAGTCGTCAAGTAAGCTCACAGGCGCCCGTGGTTATTGATATCTCCATGTCCAGTTACAACTGTCGAACACAGTTGTGCATTTTTTCCGTTTCTATTGTTGATAATGCCTCTGGTTAAACATTTAATTTGAATAAAGGAAACTTGATATCTTAAAAGATTAATTTTTGGCGTTGTGTCCTGTCCAAATGCCCACGTGTTGATTTGATAGACGCACGACACTGGCTTATGAAGTTATTCCCTTTGGACTGTTTAAAGTGCCTATAACCTTTTTTTCGTTCCTTCCCACCTGATTCTACACATCTCTCAAAGATGTTTCGCGGAAAAACAAAAGCGATTTTCCCAAAGCACGATTTTGGCTGCTCGCCATTCGCCTTAGTCTTCTCTCGTTTCTTCTCGGTCAAAATAGTGCCGTGACTTAGAAACCCCTGGTTTTGAATTCAAGTAAAAAAGGTGAATTTTCCCCGAGTTTTCGGTGCTGAGAGCATCATCTTCACTACGCAAAATGTCTGAAAGATGCACTCGCAATCTCTCTCTCGCTCTCGCTCTCGCTCTCTCGCTCTCTCGCTCTCTCGCTCTCGCTCTCTCGCTCTCGCTCTCTCGCTCTCGCTCTCTCGCTCTCGCTCTCTCGCTCTCGCTCTCTCGCTCTCGCTCTCTCGCTCTCGCTCTCTCGCTCTCGCTCTCTCGCTCTCGCTCTCTCGCTCGCTCTCTCGCTCTCTCGCTCTCTCGCTCGCTCTCTCGCTCTCTCGCTCGCTCTCTCGCTCTCTCGCTCGCTCTCTCGCTCTCGCTCTCTCGCTCTCTCGCTCTCTCGCTCTCTCGCTCTCTCGCTCTCTCTCTCTCCCCTTACAGGAAAAGAGGATATCCTTGACTTGCAACAACGTGATCAAAACTCTGTAGAGACACAGATAATAAATTTGTTGCGTCATCGCCGCCATGTTAGTGGTATAAACCAATTATGGCAGCTAATGAGGTATCTATTGTTTTCGGGTACCAACGCGGCGGCGATGACGGAACGTGCAAGCTAAGCATTGAAAATCAGGAGGAGAAGGTAAATAGGTGGTTTGATCGTTGGTTTCATCCCCAAAGCACACGGATTGCCGAGTTTTGCTATAAATTCAGCGGATTCGCGGATTTGGCGAATACCGTGGATCGCGGACCAACTGAAAATTCGGACCCGGATTCCGGACTCTATCTGTTTACAAGGTAGTCGTTAATTTTCGGTCGGCTTTGGTCAGTGTACACTTTATCGTTGTTTTGTTGACCAGGAGCCTATGACTAGGGGCTTACCTCTCCCATACAAGCCTTATAAGTCAACCCTTGCGTGCATCTCCTTAGTTTTAGAACGCCGCAATTTTCTCGGATTGGCGAGCATTGTTCAGAATAAAGTCATTTTGCAACGTCCCACGCCGGTGATTCTAAAAATAAAAGATACGCGCAGGCTTGACTCAAGGATACGGCGCATTTGAAGGCCCCCACTCATGGGCTCCTCTCTCGATTTATTTCAAAGCAGTGCCGATCCTGATTTGAACGAAAATAACCGCGGGCCAAAAATAGTACTGATTGGTGCATTTGTATACAACTATTCACCCCCTTCGTGCCGCAAGGCTCCAAAAATTTGTATCAGTTGAGTCGTTATGGAAAATTGGCCCCTGTAAAAAGAATCAAGCGATGAGTTGATTCATCTTCGCGAAGGGCTAACGCTGGAAACGTTAGCTTTTGCAGTCCTGCGCGCGCAGCTTTTTTGGGATATACGCCAGCAATTTTGCGTGTGCTGTGCGGGTGCCTTGTTTGTTTAGCTTACCTGTACTCAGAACGTCATTTTTTTACATTGTTTTACGTTGCATTCCTTAGTACACTTGTCGGTAACTGTGCTCATCTTGCAGGTGGCTCCTCCTAAAATGCTCTGCAGTTGGTATAGGATTTAATGGAGCCGAAACCAGTTGTGGAATTGCACGCCTTTGTGGGCATCCTACTGATGAACAGTCACTGCGTTCAGATATTGTCATAACCAGCAGTCAATTGCAATCTGTCCTCTTTGAATTGAATAGGGAGTTCGAGCAACGAGGACTGCAATGGCAATTACTGCCTCGCTTAAAAATGTAACTTCGCGTCCTGATTATAATGACTTCGCAATCATTTAAACTCTTTCTGCATGTAAAAATGTGTGCCTATTATTCGAGAACGAAAACATCGTTCAAGTTTGGGGATAGACTCAATAAGATAACGAGTGTGGTTTTCGACCCCTTTGTTCATGGCATGGGCTGATCTTTTTGTAGCATAATTATACAGTGGTTTATTTAACTCGTGTGAAAACAAATACACCAATTCAAGATAATTACCCCCCACGTGCAGAGCGATTGCCTTTCTTATCATTCACGGAAACGCTCGACAATGTTCAACTCGGTCACGTGCAGGGTGCTTGTTTTTGCTCATTAAACCTTTTGTTTGGTGGCGTGTTTTTTATTGTCGCTGCCGTCGTTGTTTCACCAAATTGCTATTCATCAGTCCTATTATGGATCAGTTATGTTTCCAGTTCTTTTGACGTGAGTATGAGTGATTCGAGCGCGTGAAACCGAGGGGCTATTCTTTAAATACTGCTATCAAACAACTATGGAGTTATTCTGTTAAGTTGTCACGGGTAATATTTCACTTGAGAAAAAGAGACAATTGAAATATGATGATACAAAGGACGTGAGTTTGGGATATCAAACCTGTAAATAAGAAAGGTACGCTTTCGTTAATTACTTTACCGTTAAGACATTGCTACATTAATGTTGTAGTCATAAATGAGAACTCTAGCGTCAGGGCGGTTTCGTTTTATTCCATCGCATAATACCTGTTCCCATGTATTTGTAATTCACACGGCTTAGCACCCGTACAGTTTGTTTCTTTACTGATTTAGTGTATATTTAAAGCATCAAACTCCGTGTTATTTATTCAACGCTGTACGTTTGGCTCTATGCTTTCTACCTTCGCCTGGACATATAGTTCACCCCGCGCCGTCGGCAGTAATCACATTCCCGTTCACTTTACGCTGGGTATTTTGTGGTGGACTATCATGCGGTCAATCCATGCTGGGAATCCTGTGGCTAGGTAGCATCGTTATAAAGTAAACTTCTCATGTCAAACGGGCAGTAGTTATTCATCAGGCAAAGTCACTATTGGATGGTTACCCTGTGATCAACCAGCATGCCATCCAGTGAGGACTCGGGGCGGAATACAATATACTCCAGTGGGTTCGGCTCCGGTCATGCACTGTCACCGGTGGCTCTCAAGCGTCGTAGTCTTTTCCTTCACTGAGAGTCGACCTCATTTTCTCCCAACCAAATGGCATCTCCTGGAAGTCCAATTTACTCAATGCATGCCAAATTTAAATTATCTATGAAACCTCTACGCGATATGGTAATCACGAAACTGCTGCGTCGACGAATGCCCGCTTTTAGAGGTTAATGTTTCTGCTCTAGTTGAAATAACAAAAGAGCTGCATGACCAATTGTATCCATGGGGCAGGCCATTTCTCAGTTCTTTCTATGTATATATTCTTAGGTACGGCATTTTGTTGGTGGCATATTATCTTACAGAAACGAAATTCTATTTCATTAAGCTAACAGCTGTCTTCGTACCCTTCGTGAAGACTGATCGACCTTAATCAAATCAAACAAACCCCGGTGGATATAAAAGTTACTCATGAAAAACGGAACCTGTGGTGTAAACGTAACACATCTCCTGTTCTTTATAATGCGACTACTAAATCATAATTGATATTCAATCATGAACAGGGGTCCAGTGAAGTCCTCAGATCTTTTCGTTGCACAAGTTTCTTCCTCAAGCACATTTATTGTTAGTTGAGATCCGTCCGGCAAAAAATGCCACTGCAATAAGACCCATGCTGTGGGTACATACTATGTAACAAGCCCTCAATATAGCAGAAATGAATAATGAGGGTGAATTGGACAATGGCTCTCTATTTTAAGTATCAAATGCTTATAAAAATTCGAGCATTAGAGGCCAGGTTCTCTGCACCTAGTTGCCTTGGGATAAACTTTCCATACTGGAAACTGCTTTTACGTTGAGGCCTTCGATATAACCAGGCAAGATCCTATTTTAGCTTCGCATCTTTAATACAATTCATGTTCATGTTCATTCATTCTTCGGCTAGGGATGGCGGCTGAGGGCTTTTTCCTTGTCAACTAACTATCCAGGTACTTAATTAAACTCTCTTTTAAATACAGTCTCAAGAAGTGACTCATACCCAAGCTCTTTCTGGATAAGCTTACACTTAACCTCAACGTTCAAACATGAACAAGGGACGACACAGTCAACAAACGATCACACGTGGCCATCTTTACCACCCCAATTTTCTTTCGTATTACAGGAGCTCGTTACATTTAAATTAGGTGTTTGAATCTTTTGGATGTGTCTAGTTGTAATGCTTATGATAGCAGGCTCCCGTAGTCAATGAAGGGAGTTCAAGCAACAAGAACGGCAACGCCAACAAAAGCGTCGCTTCAAAATACAAATTTGCAGTATCGCAAACGCTTCGCCATGATTCCTTCTTGTTCACGTTGTACGGCGTGAGCGGAGTATCCCGGCTATGACTGGATTGGCAGGAACAGCGTTGACGTAAAGATGAAGAAAGAAGGATTCCCTTTTGTGTGCTCACGTTGTCGTCATAGCCTGAAATTTGGCCATTTCACCTGACGTTCTCATTTTGCAGAGGAACGGGCAAGGCCGGAAATGTACTCAAATGCATGCTGCAGGTACAGAGCGTGCAGAGCTATTGTTTTTCCTCATTAAACTTATTGTGGCTTTGCCATTTGCGTCGTCGTTGCTTAACCTCCGGGGCAATTGACTCAGTACTATATCCCGACCCATGCTTACAGTAAAAGATAGGGCGAAAACCCGTAGAAGGGCAAAAGGTGAGTAAGACAAAAGTCGGGATGTAGGGATGGGCGGGTGGGGTTCGTAAGCCCAGGTTATGCCCCATAGCTAGCTCAGCGAAGCCTCCGAAAGCTCTCAAGTACACCTTCGGCTGCTACCAGTGTGTTGAGTAAAAGACGATATCTCCAGGTAAGGTGATATCTTTCACAGTGCGCATGACTCGGGACAGGTCTAAGCACCGATTTGAAGTGGTTAGCTTTCAGTTATTGTTATGGGTAACTTTATTGAAATACTTTTAAAAAATTTCAGCAGCTTGCCTCGCTGGTCTAGTGGAAGTTGGCTAGAAAAAAAAGATAATGACCCGGGTTCGATACGTTTGCACTGCTGAATATTTTCTTTTCTAAAGTGGTATTATGATCAAATTTTTATCGCTTCAATTTTCAGGTTTATCACACAGAATTCCAGGAAAGATTAAAAACCCCATTAACCGTTTGGAAATATCTGCACTGGTTCTGGAGATATTTAAGTTTGAAAATTCCGTAAAATATGGATCATGCAGATGAGGCACCATTACCAAAATATCAAAATAGGACGCCAAAGGTGGCTAGCAAAGCCTTTAATACCAAGCAAGTCTTGAGCGCAGTATGTTGCCATGGTAACAAAACTGCTGTGCTCATATTGAGGAGCACATCTAGAATAACCTTTCTGCAAAGACCCAAGCATTTCTGATACAAATTGGCTTAGATATCTGTCGTCATCATATTAGATACATATTCCGTTGAGGTTATGACGTCATCACTTGGCTAATTTGCACATTTTAAAACTTGAATATCTCTGGAACAAAAAGAGATATTTGGAAATAGTAAACAGCGTTCTTCTTCCTGTAGAGACTACTTCTTCATGTTCAAAAAGGCTTAGATAGGAAAGATGCGAATTTCGTCATAGTACCCCCCCGCTGCTTTTTTGTTTAGGTACACCAATATGGCCGCCGTGACGTCATGCGAAAACGATCTATAGGTGCTTTTATTTCAATGGGGTCCGATTACTTGGCGAGTTTCAGTCAAGGCTGAAACTTCGGCTCGGGCAGGAAAATTGGCTGGAATACTTTATTGATTTGAAATACGAAGATCCCTTGTTTCCCTTAGTCTGCGTCAATCAAAACACAATAGATGCGAATGCCCCAAATGCCATTGTCAGCCCGTTCGACCGTGCTGAAAATTCCGACCCGGTTTCGTTAGACTGGGCTGGAATTTTTTCCAAAAACGTAATCAACCTTTTCTAAAACCAGGCATTTGTGCAGAATTTCAGCCCACAATTGCAGGCTAAAATTTCGCCATGTAATTGATCACTAAGACATGGCCAAATTAAAAACACTAGCAGAATTCCGCAAATAACATGGAATGAAACAATTATATACCATTAATTTGAAATGAACGAAATAATGAATTTATCGATGGTGAAGGCGCGGGCACACCCGGCCGGAATTTCAAACTAACTTTATTTGCAAGCTATGTTAAGCTAATGTGAGCCTTAAACTCTAGGAATCTCTTGTAGCTCAGCGGCAGAGCAACTGCAGTAGTATTCTGTGTTAGTTTTGAAACGCTCCCTGATTTTAAGACATTTTCTAGTAACAATCAATAGCTTTGGTTTCAGTAGAACGTGCTCAAATGTATTACGCATAGGGTTAGGAATTTGCAGTTTCATGCTTACTCAAAGCTAAATTCGTGTAGGAAATGAAACAACGCTTCTAAGATGTAGTTTACACGTTTCAAGGAACGCCCTAGGCATAATCACGTATGCGCGCGTATAAAAGGCGACTCGTAACAACCGTAACCTTTAGTTATTCCGCAACCGCTACGATCAGAGGATCAATCAGCTACAGGCACTGAGTTACACTCTCTGCTATTGTCTGTGCGAGTCGTCACCAAAGTAAGTTCCTTATCTTTTACTTTCATTGTTATCATTGCCAGTGACTAGTTTTCAATGTTCAAGTGTTGTTACCCTACGAAACCAATTATCTGATCTTTACCAAATTATTGTTGTCGTGATCAAGATACGTTCGATGCTAGTAGTTTTAGTTCTGTTATTTCTACTATTCCGGTACTTTGCATGAAATGTTCTCAGCATTCTTTTTATGCTACGAGTTGTTAGTTATGTCGATTAGTCTTTCTAAAACCGCCTTTTTTTGTCGACCGGTTAAGTACCGATTATTATGTCTGTTATATGCTTATGTAGCTAATGCCTTATCTTAGCGGTATTGTATTTAATTATCGTTTTCAGTTCGAACCTACACTACACTACATTATACTACCTTGTTCTACTCATTTGTGCCGCATCTACGAACTTTACTACCATCAAGTCTACTTCATCAGTTATTCTGGGAACTGTTTTGCTACCGTAATTTACCTCCTGTCATCACCGTCTTTACTAGTCTGTCTCGTGAACCCTGAACTGTGATTAAACGTGATTTTAATCATTCTGCAAACTGAGTTCGAATTGTCTATCGCCTCGCATATCGCTACCTCTGTAATTGTTAAGTTTCTGAGTATGACGCAACCTTAGGATTTTGGCAATTACACTCTCAACTGTGTGGCTCCATAGCTCAGTTGGTAAGAGCACTGCAGCGGCACCACAGAGGTCGTGGGTTTGAATCCTGTTAGAGTCACTTGAATTTTTCAAGTGCATATAAGACACAATTGCTTAAATTGTCCAGAAAGTGTGAGAATCATTTCTTCAGTTCATTGCTCTGTCATTGGTTTTACTCTTACAAAGTAGAGCCAGTGTTGTTACTGCTAGTGTTGTATTGTTAGTACCATCAGTCTTACAAAGTAGCATAAGTACTGTAACTACTTTAATAATAGTAGAGTAAGTATTCTAACTATATATATCTGGTAATGTTTGTTAGTGTTGTAAGTATTGTTTAGTATTAGAATTAAAAACAACAACAACAACAACAACAAAAAAACATGAAAACACCGACTGAGTAAAGCAGGGTCTGTTGTGATACGTTGTCTTTGATAGAGTACATTCTTTTGTTATATCTGTTAATTTTCAGTTCCCTCAGAAGCTCCCAGTGGGTTCAGGGTGACTGTGAGCAATTCTACAAGTGTCATAGCATCTTGGCAGCCACCTCCCCCAGACTCCAGAAATGGAATCATCACAGGATATAAATTGTTCATCAAAAAGAAAAACTCTGAGGAGAAAGTTTTTGTTCCTTTTTTCCTCAATGCCACTTCAATTCACACACAAGCTGTTACCGGATTAGATGAATTCACAGAATATGAATTCCAGGTGCTGGCCTTCACTTCTGTCGGTGACGGACCAAACAGTTCTGTTCGATTTGTGAAAACAAGGGAAGATGGTAAGGGGTATTTCTCAATTAAAGATTACTTGAACATTCTCCTAAAGCATCTGAAATTTACCCTTTGATTTTAATTTTAAGTACTTTACTATACCTTGTCTCGAGCAATCCAAAATTGAGGCTGCACGTTCTTTGCGGCGTTGCAGTTTCTCTTGAATGAAGGCGCTGCCTTGATTTGAGTGAGCTCTATCTGTTTGCTGGGACACAAATACAAAACTTTGAATTACCAAGCTTATCGTAAAAGTTTTGATTTCTTCGTTAGTTATGATTACTAGCCAATCAGAACAATTAGTAAGATAAGAGAACTTGTTTTTCGTTACTGCCCAACATCCGTAAGCCAACAAGAAAATTTGTGGCGGGATTGCCGTAAAGCTATAGACTCGTATCTACGCAACAAGAAAGAAGACACCCGCAATTATTAGACCTTATTCGATTTATTTGATTGTAAACCTTGGCGAGGAAAAACAAAGTACGCCAGTCGTTAACTTTTTTTACGCAGAGAAAAGTGTAATTTCGAATAATTTTACCGTGTGTATGTTGTTAAATAAATCAGTTAAGAAGTGTTGACTTTCAATACGTGTGGTTTTCAATCGTGTTTGGCGGGTGGTTACCGAGATAAGGCGAGATAACCCGTTACTCATTACGTTGGATATCTGTTCAGCATCGATTGTTTTTTGAATTCCTTCTTGTTAACTAGGGGTGCTTTCGATTGGGAAATCCGGATTTAGATCTTAAAATCCGGATCTTCAGATTTCCAATCGAACACAAAATCTGAAAACGGATTTCGCCGCCGATTTCATTAATTGAAATCCTTCCCTGACCTGGATTTCAATTAACAAAATCCGTCTCGGATTTTGTGTTCGATTGGAAATCCGAAGATCTAAATCCGGATTTCCCAATCGAAAGCACCCTAGGTGTCAAAGATTCATGACTTCTTATCTGCACCATCTGCGAAGTGAGCGACGGTGTTATAGCTTTCGCTGACGTTTTGATAACATGAATGTGACAACTGAGATACTAGGAGGTTTCAACTGCTATTCAAGTTTGAAACAGAGAAGTTCCTTTTTTCGAATGAGTCGTTTTCGGTTAATGAGCTTTGTGTTTTCTACTACATGCGCGGAATATTCAATACCGGTTAGGAGCCAGTATTTACGAAGCGGATAAGATTCGAAGTATGATAGCTGTCACTGGCTGGTTTCATAAAATGCAAATTTTGTGTTTGTCGGCAACCTGGCGAATTCTTTTGTTTTATTTGACAATACCACACAAAGACAACTTAGGACGATGAATAACAATGGAAAATACGCGCATATTTAGACAAGTCTAAAAAAACGCGCATACGCATTTTTGCTGCGTATAAAATGCGTATGCGTAGTTCGCTTAATTCTGGCCTGCACTGTAGTAAAGTTATGATTACTAGCCAATCAGAACGTAAAGTATGTAAACACAGCCGATGGATGCCAAGTGCTGGCAAACAAGAGTTACAAAGTCGTAATTGGGTTTGATTTTGCATCTGATTGGTTAAAAAGCTCGCCGAATCACAGAGCAAACTAAAACCAAAACCAAAGCAATCGGTTAATTTCTTTGAAAACTGCTCTATCGGACAGTTTGTAATTGGACAGTTAATAAGCCAATCAAATTTGAAGTTGTATTTTCAATGAACCAATTACAACCGGTTCTTTGCAAAATGGAGAATATTTTCTCTTGGACGATCACAGTATTTTAGAAAACAGTTGTAAAAATTGTATGTTTTGTGATAAATGGTTTTAATATTGTCACCCTCCTTTTAATCAGCGTATAGAATTCCGGTATCTGGGTGGATTTTGTTGAGCCACTTGAAAGTCGTTTTGTCAATATGTTTGTTAACATACAATTTATTCACTAGAAGTTGGACTTTATTAGCTGTTGATGTTACTATTTTTAATGTTAACCTTCGTGTTTGCGCGAAGCCTTGGAGGAGCTTCTCGTTCTTTTGGTGATAGGTTGTTCTGCGAATCGCAGAAAGATGTTGTAGCAATTTCGTATTTCGTCCATTCCAAGTACTTTTCAAGTGCCACTGAAGGTTGTGGTGGCGGCTGCCAGTTAGACTTGACATGGAACGGGTGTGGTTTGCTAATGCGATCAGCGAAGAGAAATTTCAAGCGCATGTTTTGGTAAAATTGTCGAAATCTTTGATTAGACTTCTTTGTGAGCCCGGTTTTAGGGGAGTACATGTAGGTATGAATTTCAAGCCTTTTGAAAGCAAAGTTTTATTGTGATCGGTAAGTGGGGTATCTGATAGATTCTTTATGACTTCATGGCATCCATCATACTGGTGATGAACAAATCGACTCCCGCTTTACGGTCGTGTGATTTTGTTATCACTCGTATGATTACAGACCGAAGTGGACCCCACTCAGTCCTATTCCCGTTACAGACGTGACTTAATACCGGCAAGAATGACACAAAGTATGGTGGGACACAAGGAAAATTGAGCGTGATTGGCTTGGAAAACTGCATCGAGCAAACGAGGACGTAAACATTTTTCTTGGTTCTTACGCACGGGATCAGCAGCAACTAACCGAAGCACAGCAAAATGTTTACCTCCAAACGTTTCCTTGGGAAACGTTTGATAAATTAAGTATCACGTTTGCAGCGAACGACAAACGTCTGGCTGTAATTTGCTGTTTGCTAAATGTCAATGAAAATTATTTGATTCATGACATGTGTATCTCTTGCCCGCTAGTCACAGCTATCGAGCAAGTACTAGAAAGAGAGCAATCAGCCAGAGTAGGCCACAAAGAAGAAGCTGAATGTCTAGTATAAAAATTATTGAGATTCCGGGGAAACGAAATTGACTGTTTCCCTCTGGACGAGTCTGGTTCCCACTTGTGTGATAAGCATAGACACAAGTGACATACGCAGACGCGTTAACTTGTTTTTTATTAGTGTCGTTTGTGCTAATAAAAGGTAGTACATGTAATGATCAAAACACAGCTGCGTTTGCGTATGCTGCTTGTGCTTATGCTTATTGCACAAGTGGGAACCAGCCTTAAGTGTTTAATAAGAGGTGAATTCCTGGCTGACAGGAGTGCTCCAGCTGTGAGCTGGGAAATTACTAAGGAGAAACGTCAGAGAGCATATAAATCCATTTTATGTTTATTTAAAATGTGTGTGGTTTTTTTTTAATATTTAAACTACATTTTTATTTGACATTTACCCTAAGAGCAGCAAATGCTCATCCATCCCTTTATTTCCTTTGGGAAGTCCATTTGTTTTCTTCTGTTGCCACTTAACCACGCGTTTCGCAGAGTCAAACCAACAACACATTGCTGGGCTAGGCTTCAGCGATAATAAATCTAGAAATGTTGAAGTTTGTTTCATTGTCTCCAAAGTTTGAAGTGTTTCAAACTTTACGAAACCATCGAGAAGATGTGCGAACACACGCATTGTTTTGGGCACTGCAATGTTAGTAGTGTTGGCCAACCATGTTGCGAGTGTTTGTACTGTACAGGCCTGTTAAGTAATGAAATAATAAACCCATTGCTGAGTACTCGCATCAACTCACCAGATCGATTTATTTGTTGCCTTGGTTACTCTTCAGTTCCCTCAAAAGCTCCCAGTAACTTTTCAGTGGCTGCAAGTTCTTCTACAAGTGTGACAGCATCCTGGAAGCTACCACCCGAGGACTCTAGAAATGGAATCATCACAGGTTTTAAGTTGTTCTTTAAAAAGAAAGACTCTGATAACTCATCAGATGCTGTATTCATTGAACCTTGCTCAAAAGGCGCTCACACGAAGATTGTTACTGGGTTGGACAAATTTACACAATATGAATTCCAGGTGCTGGCCTCCACTTCTGTCGGGGACGGACCAAATAGTTTCGTTCAATTTGTGAAAACAATGGAAGATGGTAAGGGGTATAACTGAACGTTTTCTCGTGATTACATTACTCCCCTTGAGTACAAATTGGGCCTGATCGCAGGTTAGGCTGGCCTCAGATATTTTTCGCCACTTCCACACAACAAAGTGGCAAAATTGTGGAGGTAGCGTGGGCGATTGGTTAGGGCGCTGGACTTGTAATCTGGATGTCCCAGATTCAAGTCCCACTCTAACCACTTGATAGAATTGTTCTAGGTAGTCCTTGGTTAAACTACGCTTGATTAAGCTATGCTCGTAAATAGCCAACTGGTCTAGCTCCTGCCAGTTGGGATTCTTAAAATCTGTTAAGTTCATTTGTAAGTTAATTATGAGACCCATAATGGAAACTACTGGGTTACCAATACCAGTAATGTATGTTAGCCTCATTAAAGGCATCATCATCATCACCATCACCATCACCATCACCATCATCATCACCACCATCATCATCATCATCATCATCATCACCACCACCATCATCATCACTTTAGGTGACATCTTGGAAGTGGAAAGGACAGATATTGCAACGCCAGACTCCGACGCAGACATGAATCGTTTTTCATAAGCTGTATGCCTGGCAGCAAATGTTGCGTGAAATCAAACTACACTGAATCCCATTAACTTCCTGGTCGAAGTGCGAGATATATTGCATCACACAACTCTTTTGTTGTAAAATGTTTTAGCTTAGTTATGACTACGACTAACGCGCATTTGTGTTGGACTGAAGACTCAAACGCGTTCTAACTCATTGAGTTTTAAATGGAAACTAGTCTGCACCTAGTTTTAAACGTGTTATATGCGGTTCGCTTATCTTTGAAAGGTACTGTATATTGCAAGCTATGTTATACCGGGAGAAATGTATCCCTGTAAAACTCTTGATGTAAAGCTGCAATACAGTACTTCTCGGTGGTTAATTTTTTTACTGATTGACTGGCTGACTGAGTGAATGCCTTTCTGCCTGCCTGTTGGCTGATGGACCTTCCAATCGACTGGCTGGGCGACTGATAGACCGACTGACTGTCTGTCTGTCTGACTGACTGACCGAGCAACCGACCAGGGCGTTCATTAGTCCTTGGAAATTGGAGAATTCTCTGGCTACCACGTGGAATTCTCCGCCTAAATTTTGATGGCCTGTTTTTTCTCAGATGACTCTCCTGTGAATACTATCCTACTGTTACTTCAATTCTTAATGAAAACCCTGACCGACCGAGCAACCGAACAAACTAACACACTGAGTGTGTGCGTGAGTGAGTCAGCGACTGACTGACCATCCTATTGATTGACTGGTCGACCGACTAACTGACCGACCAACTCACCACCCCTGACTGATTGGCAGGCTGGGGGTGACCAACAGACTGACTGGATGGCCAACGGACCCATCGACCGACCAACCAACCAACTTACCAACAGAGCGATTGACCAACCTACCGACAGACAGACAATTGGTGTATTGATGATTGACCAGTCGTTAATTGGCCACTTCCGAGCTCTCGTCAACCTCTTTTTCAAGTCGAGTCTAAGCGCGAACGTTTTGTGATGGTAATTAGTTTTACTTTGCACCTTAACCCCCCCCTCTCGCCTTATTTTCATAAGAGAGATTTCACACTTAGAGTCGCATTGAAAAAGAGGCTGAAGTCAGTAGTTAAGGTGGTCGGTATAGGGCCTAACCAATCAGAGAGCCACATTTCGCCCACGTGACACCCCTCTAGCCAATCAGCGCGCGATGCATCTCATTAACTGTCCGCCATTTTGAATTTTATGCAAATGAGGTTTTATGCGGAGTCCAAATATGGGCATCGGGTCGGACATGACGTCACGAACACCGGAAGTCACGCTCAAATTGAATAAAAACAATGTTTAATAAAAACGACAACCTATGTACAGACGGGAGCGTATGGGGACTCGGACCGAGTCCCCGTCCCTGGATTTTTTAAAAACAATTTACAATTTTTCTTTTCCTCATGGGGCCTCCTCTTCGTCCTCCGTGTAGGGCGGCGTGTCCGGCATCACGAACCCATAGGTGCCGTCGTCCGTGGAGAGGGGGTCGTCGTCCTCCTCCGTCTCTGACACGAGGACCGTGTCCCCACCTTCACTGGCTGCGTCTGAGGGGTGGGCTGGGTTCACATCCCCCGTCTGGGTGGCAGCATCCGAGGGCATCATGAGCTTGGCCCTGCAGTGCACGCAGGTCCACTTGCGGCGGTTGACGGGGCCATCTCCAAACTGGGCGATACAGAACCGCGTCAGGCAGAGGACGTGGACCCATTGGCGGCAACAAAAGGTCTCGGCGGGCTTCCATACGCGCACACCACGGGACCCTAGCTGGGCAGCGAGCTGGTTGACGCAGGCCAGGCGGGCCATGAGCTTTAGGGCGGGTACATACGGGACTGTCTCATGCAAGCAGATCAGGCAGGGTTCATCTTGGGCGGTCGCCATGTTCGTTTTGGGGGAGTGCGCGTGGGGTGCTCTCTTATACAGGCTGGGCCAGACACGTGACCCGACCCGCGTCGACCAATCCGAGCCACTTTTTTAAAAAACCCCTCTGGAGGGGGGATAGGGGGTATCCCCCCAACCGATCCCTCTAAGCCACATGGCACCCCTCCGGGCGCCCATTGGTCAAGACGAACTCGATATCAGGCCCCACCTACCATGCTAGGAAAGGCATGACCACACCGTTATGAACCATAATAACAAAATTTAATACCTTTTTCCTATGTACAATCAAAAATCAAGGCTGGGCCAAACGCTGCGCCCGCGCAAGGTTCACAAAACGCATGTCTCTTTTCCGTCCCAGGGCCCCGCGCATCCACTGGACAAAATGATAACATTCGACCCTGGGACAATGATGGCGGTCGGGATCGTCGTGGTGGCCGCAGGTCGCCACGGTGGCCAAACGCGTCAAGTCGTCGAACTTGGGGCATGCGTACACCTCCAGATCAAAGTAAGGAATGTTCAAACTCTTGAGCAAGTCCTTCTCGTAATGACCCCCCTTGAAAGCCACGCGAGGTCGGTCGGGCGTCTTGAAACGGTCGTACAGGCTCTGGAGGTCTTGGGGCAACTCGCTCAAGGGGGCGGCGTGTTCGCTTTCGTGGGCGTAGAACGGGAGGCCGTGCACGCGTTCTCGCACGACCCGAGCCGTCTTGCGATCGGCCACATCCAGGCGACGCCAGAGGTACGGGTGAGCGTAATGCTGGGACCCGTGATGCTCGCCGGTCCAATCGCACCACCCGAGTTCTCGCGGGACGAACGTGGCCCAACGGTCTTGTTTCTGCACATGCACGCTGTACCCGTCCAGGTCGACGACGAGACACACGTTCTCCAACAACGTTCGATCCATGACTGACTGTGGCGGGTCCGACCGCTTTCTTATGTACAAAGTTCACGCGCGCGCACCCCACGCGCGCACTCACTTGCCCTTGTAGTTTCCGAAGCTCTTGGGCAATTTGGGAGAACTGCGTCCGGGTATCCCGGAGCCCATAGGCCACTCGGGCGGCGACGGGGCTCGCACCATCACGGGCGACGGCCACTTTTTCCACTGATCCTCGGGCGCCGGAAAGATGGTGTGGAAGACCCCGTTCTCGGGTGGAGACGGTATCTTGTGGATGATCGTGGGCGGGGACTGCAGGGGGCGACGCCGCCCCAACGGAGCCGGGGGATCGAACATCGCCACGCGCCGCCACATGACTTGAGGGGTCCACGGACGATCCACCCACTGGAAGAACTGGCACCCTCCATCACCCGAGCGACGGCACGTCAGAAAACCCCGTCCTTTGTTGGGCGTGTCCCGTTGCACCACGGCCACGCGGGCTGCGAAGCCGCAGTAGCAGAAGAAGGGGCCAGCTTGGATGTCCGGATGCACGGTCCCTTCCAAAGCTTGGAGCAACGCGGGTGCCTTGTCCAACCCCACCCACACGGGGCACTGTTGGTGCACGCACTGCACGTACCGCCAGCCTTTGCGGGAGACGTCGTGGTGCAAGGGCAAGGTGTGGAAAGGGCACCTCAGCACCGGTGGGGGTGGTGCAGCGTCTGTCTTTTCCTCCTGAGGGGCGGGAAAACCGCAACAGTAGGCTTCGTCGGGCGTCGAGTAAGGTGCTACCCCTTCCTCCAGGACTTCCACCTTGTCTTGGGTCTGCGACGGGACCAGGACCCACGGCAAGTCCTCCTGGTTGGGTGGTGCCGGATGCGTGAGGACTTGGACCCACTCCGTCGGCGTGTCGGGTGGCGACGGCACCGTCTCCGGGATCATGAGGGGAGGCGTCGGCAAGGGCGGTGGCATCGGGTCCGGGTCGAGCTCGGGCGGAGGCAGGCTGGCAAACAGGTCCTCCAAGGTCTTGGGTTCCGGCGTGTTCAGGGTAGAGGTGGTGGTCGGCACGGGCGCCGGGCGCGTCCTCTTGCGTGGAGGTGGACCACTGACCGCATCCCGGGGCGTGGTGTCCTGCTCCAATCGGGCACTCAGGTCCAGATGTTGGCCGCCTTGGGCGCGCGTTCGGCGGCGGCTTTTTGGCGGGCTTTCTGACGCGCAGGTTTTTGACGGCACGTCAACGAATCCGTCCGCGCCCCCGACAGGTGATCCATCTTTTTGGGCGGGGTCTTTTTCTTCTGAGTCTTCTCAGGGCACGGGTATTTCGCCGGAGACACAGCGCCATACTCCCAGGAGATCATCTTGTTGTTGCTCAACAGTGTCGAGACTTTCGAATGAGGTCGAGTAAGCGGGGTCCAACCTCTTATACCTGCGATCCACGCCCGACCAGCACGACGGGATGACCTCATCGTCGTCCAATGGCAGGGCCCCGGGAAATCCCAGAGCACGTGCCCACGCGTGGGATGTCTGGAAAACTACGGCTGACCCGTAAAACTACGGAGCACGTGCCCTGCCACGCGCAGCGTCCGTAAAAGGTCGGAGCACGTGCTCCATCCCACGCGCGCGTGCGTGGGTTCCCGTCAGGCCGAGCGGGCGTGGTCCCTATAAGAGGGAGAGACCGCGACTCCTTTGGACAAAGCATGTGGCCATGTCGAAGAGGTCAGAGCCCGTTGGTGCGTGTGCGACCGTGGATCCCGATGGCGTGGGAGACGAGCCCACCGGACCGACCGTGGAACCCGACCCAACCCATGGAGTGGGAGACGACGCGCGCGACCCCCTCGCACGCGATCCCGGCGGGCTGGGCGACCCGGGAGGGTATAAGAGTCGAGCCTCGGTGCCCTCGCTGGCAGACGTGACATATCAAGCCTACTACAGGACCTCGATTCGTCCGCCTTTCCCACGGAAGAAGACTACCATTTGGAACGCATCCGGCGAGGTCTGGCCGCGGGTTACACGTTCCAAGAGACCTACTGGCATTGGCTCCAAGATTTTGCCAACGCCCTCGGATGCTCGGACACGGGTCCCAGGTACCAACCGACCACGCGTCATGCCTTCACCCCCCGAGCCCCTCCGGCTGCATCGACGTCGCCGACGCAAACGAAGCCGACCGAAACCTCCCGACCCAGTACCTCCACGACCGGATCCACCAGTTGGAGCGCCAACTGAGTGAGACGCAAGAAGCGTGCCACGACCACGAACGGGTCCGGGTTCAGTTGCGCGATCACCTCCAGAGTCTTCGTCAGACCATGGAAGAATGGCGAGACGTCACCCAGCAACTCCAAACGCGGCTGCGCCGACGCGCCGACCAGGAAGCCCAGGAACGCCGCATGTGGATGACGCGGTGCGATCGTTTGTTGGATCGCGTCTTGTGCGACGCCTGCAAAGAAGAGAAAGACGGAGAGTATTTCGACACCTTGCATTCCACGTACGCTGAGGCCCGCGCGTGGACGCCCGTGAACTGTTCGGAATGTGAGACCTACAAAGGGTGTTTTTACCGTCCCGAGGTCATCGACGAGTGGTACGTGGAACCCGTGGAACCCGACCACGCGGGAACCCACGCGTGAACTTTTTTTGTCAATAAAAACATGTTGTGTAAGATATGAATCAATAAAAGAAAGGGTTGTCCAACGTGTGGGTTCATTTGTGAAAGAGATGTGGGGTGAGACGGGACGACGCTGGGTGCACTGGCGTTTGACGCGGTGGCTGTGCACCCGTCTGATCGATTCGGCGGGGGTCCCGTGTCCATGGTTCGACCTGGAGGACGACGAGTCGGACCTCGAGTCCCCCATGACCGTCTTCGAGGTCTTGCTCGAGCACCCGCTGTTTCATTGGGGGCACTATGCGGCCTTCGTGACGTGGTTGGCACGTCGGAACGCGGACCCCGAGCCCTGGTTCCACCTCATCCATAAAACGTATCCCGACCGCGTGCCGAGCGTGGGTCGCTTGCTCTGGATGCGCGTACGATGGTGGCTCTGTCCGCCCCCGCCCCGAAGAAGAAGACGACGTCTCAGAAGCGACGTGCCCCCGCCTCACGAAAAAGACCCTCTGCCCAGCACGTGAGGGCTCGGTATGCGGATCCGTCGACGCCGGGCGCCTTGGGGGGAGTCCGACGGTTCGCCGACGCCCAAGGGCTGTCGCTCCGGGACGCCCGAGCCGCCTTGGAAGGCGATCTGGCCTACACGTTGCACAAACCCCAACGCCGTCGATTTCCCACCGTGCCGGTGCTGGTGTTCAACGTGGACGAACAGTGGGTGGCGGATCTGGTGGAAGTGCAACGGTTGGCCCGGCACAACCGCGGCATCCGTTACTTGTTGACGGTGGTGGACGTCTTGTCCAAGTACGCGTGGGTCCGCCCGCTCAAGACCAAGACGGGGGCCGCGTTGGTCCGCGCCTTCGGGTCCATCTTGAAAGAAGACGGCCGACGGCCCCAAAAGTTGCAGACGGACAAGGGCAAAGAATTTTACAACCGTCCGTTTCAGACGTTGTTGAAACAGAAGGGCATTCATCATTTTTCCACGCACGGGGATGCCAAAGCGGCGGTGGTGGAACGGTTCAATCGCACGTTGAAAGGGCGCATGTACCGCTATTTCACGGCCGCCAACACGTTGCGGTTCGACGACGTGCTGCCCGCGTTGGTGAAAGGCTACAACGCCAGCCGGCATCGGAGCATCGGCCGAGCGCCTCGCGACGTGACCCCGAAGAACGAGAGGGAGGTGTGGCACGCGTTGTACGGTCGGAGACTGCAGAAGAAGAAAGCCAAGCGACCCCGCTGGAAGGTGGGCGATCGCGTGCGGTTGGGCAAACACCATCGCCCGTTCAAGAAAGGGTACTTGCCCGGGTGGACCGAAGAAGTGTTCGTGGTGCGCGCCGTGCGCCCGGGACCCGTGCCCACGTACAAGGTGGAAGAGATGGACGGCACGCCGTTGGAAGGCACGTTTTACGAGCAGGAGTTGCAGAAAGTGACGGGGGGCGACGACGCGCTGTTCCGCATCGAGAAAGTACTTAAACGCAGTGGCGAGAAGGTCTTGGTGCATTGGAAAGGGTGGCCGAGCAAGTACGACAGTTGGGTGGCCAAGAAGGACGTGCAGACCTTGGGATGAGCGACGAAGGGTTTTTCGTGACGTTGCCCAGCGACGCCAGCCGGACCGAATTCACCGACAACACGGCGGCCTGGTACAAGGTCCGGTTGCCGTACCCGTTGCGTCTGAAAGGCCGTGGGTGGCAAGTGGGGTTGAGCAGCCTGTCCTTGCCGGACGCTCGCGTCGACCTGTACGACTTGGTGGGTCCGAGCGAGTACCTGGCCTACAGCAAATGGTTCACCGAAGACATCATCCGGTATCCACAGGGTGGGCTCACCCACGAAAAGCAAGTCAAGATGGCCGACGTCGACCATCTGGAATCGGTGGTGGACGGCGAAAGTTTCGTGAAAGCCATCGTCGACGCGATCGAGTGTGCCAGGACGACGACGGCCGCCGAGGGGAGTCGGTTCGAGGATGCCAACGGCAAACACTTGTACGTGACGTTTCGCTGGGAACAACGGGGGACCGACCGCGATCTGATCGTCGACAATACCCGAACCAAGATGAACGGGAAGAACACGCCCACCCTGATCCTCAGTCACAAATTGGCTTACAAGATGGGCTGGTTGGCATTGACGAAAGGAGGCAAGGATGTCCTGGGCCCGAACCTGTGCATGGAGTTTCCGAACGACCACGTCACGACGATGGTCGGACCCACCCGAGACTTGGTCGACTCGACCAATCAACCCGTCTTTTGGACGGTGCGGACCAACCAGTACGGGTTCGTCTACCTGGCGTTGAGCATGAACTGCCATTGGCGGTTCCAGAACCTGAACAACGCATTTCGCGCGGTGGTGGGCGACCCGACACGGACCTTGCACGTCTATTGCAATGCCGGGGGGAGCACCATCGTGGGACGGCAAGTGACGGACCTGTTGCGCGAAGTCCAGTACCGACGTCGAGGGCGAGGCACGGTGTACTTCGAACCGTTGCACGTGCAGTACCATCCCGTGCGCAACGACGTCATGGAAGTATTGGAAACGCAAGTGGCCGAGACGGACGGCACGTTGGTCCGGTTCGGGCAAGGCTGCACCCTGCTGACCTTGCACTTCCGACAGGACGTATAAAGTGGCTCGAGAACGCACGGAAACGAAGACCATGGATGCCTTTTACGTGACCTTGCCCAGCGACGGCGACGACGCCGGGTTTCCCGACAACACCAACGTGGCGTTCCGCACTCGCATGAGACCACCCCTGTGGTTACGCAGCGGGCGTTGGGTGGTGGGGGTGGTCCGTCTGAGCGTGCCGGACGACGATGCCGACGACGACGAGGACGAGAGTTGGCAAGACACTTTGTTGCGCGTGTACCCGCGCGGCGCGTTGCTGGCGTACTTCTTTTCGTTCGAAGAAGATGCCCAACGCATCGATCGCCCGGGCATCCGGGCCGAGACGCGCATCGAGGACGTGGCCGGCCGTTGTCACGACGGGGCGTCGTTCGTGAAAGCGGTGGTGGACGATCTACGGCGCAAGTACTGGAATAAGGTGCAAGTGGGGTGGAACTGGAAGGAAGGCGACAAAACCTTCATACCCGAGTTTCGTTGGCCCGACCCGGACACGTTGGTGATCGACAACAGCCAGGTGGTGCGCGACGGGGACATTGGATTGAGCGTGCATCAAGATCTCATGCGACGGATGGGCGGCACGGACGCTCAGGGGAACGTGCCCGGACCTCGCTTGACCGTGCGGCCGACCGTCAATCCCGTGACCCTGGAGAAAGATTGGGCCGGGCAAACCCTGCCGGCCTGGGAACTCGTCGGCAACCACGTGATCTTGTATCAACAATACTCGTGGGAACTGAGCGGCTTGAACGACGGTTGGTTCGAGACGCTCTTCGAACGTCGCCGACGGCCCCGTTGGACGTCCCGGCAAACGTGGTACGTGCACAGCAACGTGGGTCAGAGTCGTCGCGTGGGGATGCGGTCGACCGACGTCTTGTGCGACGTGGACGGGCAGAGCACGGGGCGAGGCCGGACGCTCTTCGAACCCTGTCACGTGCAATACGTACCGGTGCGACAATTCTTCTTCGACACGGTGGACGTGCGTCTGACCGACGGCGACGGGTGGCCGGCAGCCGTGGGACGGGGCGTGACGGTCGTCACCTTGCACTTCAAACGGAGCGACCTATAAAAAAGAGAGAGGCCGCCGAGCCGGGCACGACACCATGCGAGGAGGCAGTCTGACGCGGTACACGCTCGATCACACCGGACGCGGTCTGGGGGGCATCTTGTTGTCGGGGGTCAAGACCTTGTTGAAATCGGGGTTGGACGCCTTGGGCGGGCCCCGCGGCGTGGTCCGATTGGCCACCCGAACGCTTAAAAGACAAGCCCAGCAAGCCGTGAAACGGAAAGCGCAGAGCGTGGTGGGTCAAACCAAGAAAGCCGTGAAACGCAAAGCGCAGGGACTGGCGAATCGAGCGAAGAAAGCCGTGAAACGACGACGCGTGGCGGATCTCTTTGGTTGAAAGACGATGCAACCCGTGCGATCGCGACCGCGAACGCGCGTGGGCGAACGCGGTCTGTCGAGGCAGCACGGGGGGTTCCTCGGCATCTCGCCCATCTTGCCAGCCCTCAAACTGGCAGGCCAACTTCACCGGAAACTCACCCGACAGCGCGGAGGACGTCTTTGGAGCGGCGCCCCCATCCTGCCGGGTTTCGAGCTGGCGGCCCGACTGCATAAAAGAAGCGTGCGCCGCAAACGTCGCACCATTCCTCAACGAGGCGGCGGAGTGAGACGCCGACGACGACGACGATGACGGCCGTCCCTCTGCACGGGGCGTCCAAGTCCGCCTACGCCGACGACTTTCAATTGTTCGAGGTGCCCAACACGGACACGTCGGCGGTGGCGTACCGCATGGTGGAACTGTCGCCGGTGACCACGGGCATCAATCCGGTGGAATTCGTGATGGCTGCCTTGCCCGAGTACGTGGACCTGAGTCGCAGTTACTTTCGGATGCAACTCCGTTTGAAGAAGAGCGACGATAGCAACCTGCTCGCCGCGAACAATCTGTTTCCGACACCCAACCTGGCCCACACGTTGCTCAAGCAAGTGACGGTGCACGCCAACGGCACCTTGATCAGTCCTCAGACGGACACGTACGCCTACAAGGCGTACTTGGAAACCTTGCTCAATTACACCAACGACGAAGGGGACACCATCTTGCAACCGCAAGGCTGGTTCAAGAGCTACCGTCACGGCCTGAAAGCCTTCAATGCCTTGGATTTTCCCACCCCCTTGACGGCCAACAACTTGAGCGAGAGCCAGAAAGCGGCGGTGTTGGAATCCAAAGAAGCGCAGAAGCGGTACCAAGGGGGGCACACGGTCACGTTGCAATTCGTGCCGCATTCGGAGATCTTTCACCTGGGCAAACCCTTGGTGCCCCACGTGGAACTCAAGATCCGGTTTTACTTCAATGCCCCCGCCTTCTTCTTGAACGGGGTGGCCTTGAACGGCCGTTTGCAAGAAGACGACGTCAAACTGACCTTCCACGTCTGCCAGTTGCGGTTGTCGGACCCGTTGTACCGGGAATTGGAAGCGGCCCGCCACGATCCGCGGAAACGGCAGGTGGCCAAGTACACGGTGGTGGGCAGCGAGATCCGGGTGTTTTCGCATCCGCAGAACCAATTGGATTTCGATGAGGGCAACCTGTTCCAAGGCCGGATCCCCGACCGGTTGATCGTGGGGTTGTTGCACACCAACGCCTACAACGGGAACGTGGCCTACCATCCCTTCGCCTTCCAGAAATTCGGGTTGACCAGCATCAAGCAGATCGTGCGGGGCGAAGAGTACCCTTACCAGACCTTGGAATTGAACACGGGCGACACGTACAAAGATCTGGACGGGTACCATCGCTTCTTGCAAGCCAGCGAAGCCTTGATGAAGAGCCAATCCAGCATGATCGCCCCCGAGCAGTGGGGGGCACGGCGGGGTGCACCTTGTTCACGTGGAACAACGTGCCCAGCGGGTCGGCGGACCGGGGCATGCTGAACCCGCGTCAAGACGGCGACGTGCGCGTCCTCTTCCGTCTGGGAGCGGCCAAAGACCACGTCATCAACGTGGTGTTGTACGCCGAATTCGAGAACGTGTTGGAGATCAACCCCGAAGGGGCCGTGCTGTACAACGTGTACCGGGTATAAAGTCATGCACACCGAGAGAGTCGAGCTCAAAAATGGAATTCGTGGCCACCACCGACCGGCAGTTGGACTTTTTGGCTCGCAGCGATCCCGCCTTGGCGCGGTATTTTGCCGGGGTGTTTGCCAGCGACACGTTGCCCGTGCCTCGGGACAAAGCCATGCCCCGCGCGTACATCGTCAACACGGACCCGCACGACCGACCGGGCACGCATTGGATCGCCCTGTGGACCGAAGACGACCGATGCGAAGTGATGGACAGTTACGGCTTGCCGTTGGTGACGTACGAGAGCCGCGCCTTGATGCAGTGGATCGTGTGCCATTGGCGCTGGGTGGACACGAATCGACAGAGTCTGCAGACCATCACCAGCCAGAGTTGCGGGCATTACGCCTTGATGTATTTGGCCACTAAGAGCCGGGGCGACACGATGGACGACTTTCTGGACGTGTTCGATCGTCAGGATCTGGTCCAGAACGACCATCGGGTGGGGCAATGGTTGAAACGTCAGATCCGACGTCGAGGCACCGACTGGACACGTTTAGATTTCAAAGACTGGTCCCAGAATAATGCATTGTCAATAAAACCGTTGGAACGATGAAAAAAGGGTGTGCGTGTGTTTTTTCCCTTCTTTCCCAGAGCCCCCGCCCATGGCTCAATGGCAGAGCGCGGGACTGTAGATCTCGAGGTTGTCGGTTCGACTCCGGCTGGGTGGAAGTCTTTTTTTTTCTTATAAAAAGAGAGAAGGGTCGAAGGGGGAACCCAACCATGCCTCGCCTGACGCGTCGACAGTTTCGACGGGAAATGATCGCAGGGGTCTTGGACACGCTCCGCGACATGGAGCCCGACGACATGGATTGGGACGCCCTGGAGGAGATGTTGACTTTGTTGTGTGCGGGACGCCCTTACGAGGCCTTCGTGCAGGGGCTCGGGGAAACCGCCGTGGAAGAACGCGTCCTGACCTTGGAGAACCGTGCGTATAAAGCGTTGGGGCATACGCCCCCGCATCATTACGGGGATTGTCTCCGCGACGCCAGCAGGTGCCAGTGCTAGATGTTGCGGTCGCCCAGCAGCGTCTTGGTGGTGGGTCCGTCGGGGTGCGGCAAGACGGTGTTCGTGACGCGTCTGTTGGCCCACGCGGCCGCGCATTTCGCCGTCCCCCCTCGGGCCGTGCATTATTGTTACGGCGCCTGGCAAGACGGGTTCCGCGCCTTGTCGGGCGTGCAGCTGCACGAAGGGGTGCCGGATCCGTCCGACTTGACGGCCTGGTTTCCCTCGGGACAACACGGCGTGTTGGTGTTGGACGACCTGATGGCCGAAGGCGGCAACGACAAGCGCGTGTTGGATCTCTTCACCAAAGACTCGCACCATCGCGGCATCACGGTGGTGTACCTGTGCCAAGACATGTTTCCACCCGGCAAGTACGCCAAGACCATTTCGCGCAACGCGCATTACATGGTGGCGTTCAAGCGCCCGCGGGATCGCTTGGGTGTACGGAATCTACTGATGCAAGCGTTTCCCACGCATTGGCGGGACGTGATGGCCGTCTACGAACGCGAGACGCAACGCCCGTACGGCTACCTCCTCTTGGATTTGCATCCGGCGTCTGACGATCGGTACCGCGTCTTTGCCAACGTATTAAAGGACGAAGGGTGGACGCGGACGTTCACTCGTAAGACGCCTTAGAGAGACCATGGCCACATGGTATCCCGTGGGCGTGGGCGCGGCCACCGGGCACACGGTCCACGCCTCCGAACGCGATCGAGTGGCTGCCGAACGACAACGCCTGGCCACCCCTCGACCTGACGTGGATCTGGCCTACGCCTCGCTCCGTCAACCCACCACGTTGGACGAATTGTTCGCATCCGTGTCCTCCCCTCTGACGATGAGCCCCCCTCCGACGTCGGGCACCCCGCGGGTCGTGGCCAGGGGCACCCCGTCGCCGCCTCGCCAGACGGCCACGGGCGCAATTCAAGGGGAAAAGGTGTTGCGCGAAGTGGGTCGACGCAAGAATTCCTTGAAACGTCGACGGGCTTGGTTGTGGCACGAGATGCGCCAGTGGCAACGGGATTACGCGGCGGTGCTGGAACAATATAATAAGGTGCTGCGCGACAAGATGCAGTTGGAGAAACGCCTCTTCTGCGGTCCGTGCCGCAGTCTGTTGGAAGTCGACGGGCAAGTGGAATTGTGCGAGACGTGCACGCGTCGCGTGCCGTGAGCAGCATGGAAGAGATGATCGTCATACCCAAGCAGGAAGTGCCCGAACTGGTGCAGTATTACAAGGGGGCGGTGGGGGAGAATCCGTCCTTGACGCGCGCCGGGCGGTTGGGAGCCAAGAAACAACGGTTGCTGGCCGACCCGTCCTTGTCGGCCTCCGAAGCCGTGCAACGCGTCAAACCCGTCTCCAGTGCCTTGCGACACACCACCAAACGGTTGCGGCAATTCACGGCGCCGTTGCCGCCCGCCGGCGCCGAAGGGGACGCGGGGGATGCGGACACCGATCTGACCACCTCGGCGTTGGAGAAATGGATGCAGCCTATGGTCCGGGCCGCCGAAACCCCTCGAGGACGTGCGGTGGCGGCCGAAGCGCAAAACGCGGTCGTGGGGACACCCGGCCCGACGCGCGGTGTGGCCGTGGTCAAGAAGGAAGGGGTCAAGAAAGAAGGCGCCAAGACAGTCCCGGGTGGACGCCCTCGGCACATGAAAGAAGGGATCTTGGAAGAAATGCAAGCCACCGGGTTCAAACCCAAGCGACGGAGCCGCCTGAGCGCCGACGAACTGCTCCAAGAGGCTCGGGACACGCGCGAGCGGATTGAAGAGGCTACAAAAACGAGAAAGACACCGGCCGAAGTCCGACGCTTGCGACCTCTGCCTGGGTGGGAAGCGTGGGCCGAAGGCAAAAAGACGCGCCGGAAACTCGATGGCACCGACTACTAGAGCGCAGGCCCGACGGCGACGGGTGAAAGCCCCTCCCAAGAAAAAGAGGTGACAGCGCGGGTGGGGCTTGGACGTGCAGAAATGGTTGGGCAAGACCGGGTTGGAATTTCATTGGCCGGGGTACCAGTACATGGGGCCCGGCACGCATCTCGCCAAACGTTTGAAACGCGGGGATCCGGGCATCAACCGGTTGGACAAGATCGCCAAAGTGCACGACATCGATTACACGAACGCCAAGACGCTGCAAGACAAGCACGCGGCCGATCGCAAGATGATCCGAGCCATCTCCAACCTCCCGGGGAAAAAGACGTGGACCGAAGCCATCGTCAAGAAAATCATGCAAGCCAAGACCCGTTTGAAATTGTAACTTTTTTTTTAAAACATGAACTGTAAAACGTTAGAGTTCGAATAAAGGCGGTGAACGTCTCACCCGGTCTTGTCGTGTTAATTGGGCCTCGAACCGATTTAAGTGGTGGGTCTTGTCCGGGGACTGCACGGTTCGTAGGGCGTGGTCCACGCGTTCGGTCCGCATCCAGGTGGCTCGGGTCCGGGCGTCGGCACGGGCCTTGTGTCGCCGGATGCGCACCAGGACGCGCTGCGCGGGATCCATCTCCTCGGACTCCGAGTCGGACGACGACGACGAGGCCGCGTACGAGGGATCGTGGAAGTCGTCCTCCTCGGAATCCGACGACTCGGCGTACGCTGGAGGGGTTCTCTTCCGGGGGGACGTACGATGCTCCGGCGTCCGGCAAGCGGCGTCCAGCGCAGCGGCCATGGCGTCCAGGTCCGGGTCGTCCTCCGAGTCCTCCTCAACGATGGGTGGGTCTCCCACCAAGGCCCGAGCACGCAGGGTGGGCAGGGACTGCTCCCATGCCCGTAAACGATCGGTGCAAGCCGGGGTCCACGGACTAGCGAACCCCCCGCAATGGAGGCACAGACCGCAGGCCTCGCAGTCCTCTCGGCTGCCGTGACGACGGGCTCGGTGGCGTTCGCGTTCCTGGGCCAGGTACGCGGCATACCGTTCGGGGTCCATCTGCCGGAGACGTCGGCGACGCTCTCGTTTGTTTTGGCGTCCCCGGGCCAAATGGGCCGCATACCGTGGGGGGTCGGCGCAAAGGCGACGGTAGTAGGCCCGCCCCTCTTGGCGTTTCCGGGCCAGGAACAGGGCTCGTCGCTCGACAGGGCTGACCGAGGGTTGGGAACGAGTCTGGCAACGTCGTTGACGGCGGGCTCGCTCTGCCTCGCGTTTCCGGGCCAAGCGCACAGCCCATCGCTCGGGGTCGGCACGCAGGCGACGGTAATAGGCCTGCTTGCGTTCACGGTTCCGGGTCAGGAACAGAGCCCGACGCTCGGGGTCGGTTTGTTGACGTTGACGGTGGGCCCGCTCTGCTTCGCGTTTCCGGGTCAGGAACAGAGCCCGATGCTCGGGATCGGCGCGCAGACGATGGTTATAGCGGCGCTGGTATTCGCGGTTCCGGGTCAAGTACACAGCCTGACGCTCGGGGTCGGCTCGTTGACGTTGACGGCGGGTTCGGTCTGCCTCGCGTTTCCGGGCTCGGCGCTCGACGGGATCGAGCTGAGGGCGGGATCGACGGCGACGTGGCACGGGTACGGGTGGCGGCGGTGGCGGCGGTGGCGGCGGTGGTGGTGGTGCTGCTGGTGGTGGTGCTGGCGGCGTTGCACGGCGGCTGGCCAACAACTGTTCTTTTTTCTTTTCCGCCAGCGGACAAGTTTCCAGGACCACCCGGCACGGGGTGGTACGGCGTCGGCGAAGACGGGCCCGGGTTTTCTGGGCCCGTACAGCGTCGGGATGGCTTTGGCGCCAGCGCTGGATGGAAGCCTCATGCTGGGTCTTGTGTTTTTGCCGGTACCGGGCCTTCTGCGCGCGCACGGCCTCGGGGTGGGCCGCTTTCCAGGCTTTGACGCGCGCGCGTGTTTGAGCGGGATCCCGGTACGGCATGACGACTCACAATGGCGGCCGTCCGCGCGGTCCCCCTTTAACACAGCCGTCCTCGACCAATCAAAAGCCGTCTGACATCCCACGTGGTCGAGAGGGATCGATTGGGGGGATACCCCCCTATCCCCCCTCTGGGTGGATTTTTTGAGAGAGGCCCGGCGCGAGGCCGTGATGGGTCGAGGTCAACTCTATAAAGCCAGACGCCTCGCGCGTCCGAGTCATTCTCTGCTCACTCGTCCACCTGGTGAGCCTCCAGCATGTCTGAGCCCGGACCTAGTGGACTCTCTCTCCAAGAGCAACGGGCTCTCTTACGAGAGCAGCGCGAGACCTTCGCGCGCGACCACGTTCCAGCCTCGTTCTTCCCAGAGAACGACCCGGAAGGCGATGCTCTGTGCAATGCGGCCCTGGACGCCTGGGAACAGCCACAGCAGCAGCGTGAGGGTGGCGCCAACCAGCCCCTCGAGTTCGACCTCGTGCCTGGAGAAGATCGACGCGTGCGACGTTTTGGGGTCCATCGCCACGTCTTCCGCGCCCGACTCCGACAAGAGACCCCCCTCGAGGAAGGGATCGACGTGGGTGGGGCCATCGAGGGAGCCTTGACCCGAGCCATCGACCATCAGCTGGCCTCCGACGCCGAGACCCTCGACGATGAGACCTACTTGCTGATCAATTTTTAGTCGGATCGGTTCGATCAAGCTTACCAATCGGCCCGACTGACCGTCGGCGAGTGGCGACGCGGGGATTTACGCGCACGGGGTCTCATGCAGGATCTGGCTCGGCGTCTGAACTCCAACGAGAAATTCCGCATGAATGACTCGTTCCAGTTGCAGGTCACCCTGGCCCGGGATCCCGGCCGTGGGGGGAGGAAGAAAGGACTGAGTTGGGGGAGCGTGTCGGCCCGACAGTTTCTGCGCCTGAAACGCTGCATGGTGCCCGTCGACAACACGGACGAACTCTGTTGCGCTCGAGCCCTGGTTACCATGCGCGCCCACGCCGATGAGGAAGCGGGCCGGCAACCCGAGGACAGCTACGATTCGCTCCGTCATGGTCGTCCCTGCCAGACCCGATTGGCGCGAGCCTTGCACGCGGAGGCCTGGGTGCCCGAAGGTCCTTGCGGTTTGGGGGAGTTGGACCTGTTCCAGATCGTGCTCTCCGACTACCAGATCAAGGTCGTCGACGCGTCCCGCGGGTGCGCCATCATCTTTGCGGGACCGGCCTGCACGGGACGCCCCATCCTGCGTCTGATCAAGATCGGCGCCCACTACCACGGTTGCACCAGCTACGCGGCCTTCTTCAACAAGGTCTATTACTGCGACGCGTGCGACCGGGCCTTCAACGAGGAGGATTACGCGCATCACCCGTGCGAGGG
>BLFK01000076.1:22888-59380 GCA_014634185.1 Astreopora myriophthalma | reverse complement strand
GGCTTTGTTGGGCACAAAGAGCAGTTTTCAATTGAGTATCGTAAAACCAAACCCAAAGTAGTTACAAAGCCCATCACGTTCTGAACGAAGTACACCTTTGAGCCAACCACAAAGTTGGAAGACGTAATCCACTAATTGGTTTTATTAGCCATTTAGACTGCAAAGGAAGTAAAGGAAGCCGACGTTAAGCGCGGGAAAACGAAAGTAACGAAATCACAATTGCATTTTAGTCTTGCCGCATCTGATTGGTTGAAAAGTTAGTGCATTTGTTGTTTCTTTAAATTATTATTTGATCACAGAGCAAACCGAAACCAAAAGCAAAGCAATTGAGTAATTTCTTTCGACACTTCATTGAAAACTCGGTTCTAACGTGGCAAAAGTGACTACGCGTTTGTTATGGATATGCACTAGTACGCTTCGCAATTGTACATTGTCAGCCAATCAGAGACAAAAAAGAACCAACTGTGACTCGCGCTCACGTGTTTTCCCGCGCTTAGTACCGGTTGCACGTATTTGTGTTGTAATTGACTCCTTTTAATAATAATAATAATAATAATGGATTTATTCAGCATTTCCACAAGGTGGCTCTTCGTCTGCTAAAATATATCTTCTAAAATACAAACGAAGTTAAAAATATAAAAGGAGTTAAAATAAGTATATCTATTTAACAATGCATAATAAAAACGTTAAGCTGAAAGGTTTTGACCTTCTTCATTAAAAGCTTAAAAGTTATCTTAGAAAACTGATTAAAATCAATACAGTTCCTTACACCTCCAGGTAAAATATTAAAGCTCTTAGCAGCTTGGTATTGATAAATATATGATACTAGTGGGATTTCAAGCTGCATAGCTGCACTGGACCTCAGAGTTCGATTGTGCTTAAATTGCTTCAGTCGCAGGTAACCTGGCTATTGACGGGAGAAAATGGCCTTGTGAACTAGCTTTAACAGCTGCCATTCGATATGTTCTTTAACGGGTAACTAACTTAGCTTTATAATATCCTCACCTTCAACAAATTTACCTACAACAAAGCTCTCACATGCTGTTTGAATTCTTTGTAGGCGTTTAACAAGGTAATGTGGTAAATTACGATAAACAACACAATTATAATACAACTTGGAAAGTACTAGGGCCTGAACTAACTGCTTACGAATATGAGATGGAAGAAAATTCCTCAATTAGAAATCCGGTCATCAATTTGACAACTTTTGTTGTCTACGTCTGTCGTGATTGGCCGGCTGGTTTTCGTTTTACGATACACAGTTGGAAACCGCTCTAATGGCACACTTTCAATCCTGGCAGCTATTTCCTACAGCGATTTTCTTTAAAGGGAAGTGCTCTTTACCGAAGACAAGGGTTTCAAACCAGTCACCACTGCATTAAGCACCTTTTTCAACTTCGCCTCTTAAACTCGTTTTTCTTACAGGAAAATAATGCAAACGGGAACAAAACAGTGGAGATGAATGAAAGCACCCGCCCATCCACATCTGAGGCAGAACGAGAAGAAGCTATCGCTTTTCACAACGATGAATGCACAGTAGACATACCGTTGACTGTATTTTCGGAATCAAATCAGGGAGGTGTTCCCACTGACACGATAGACGATGAATGCGACGAGGATTGTCAGTCGTTTGATGCATTGGATCTGATGAGATTTGCTTTCCAGATAGCTCGTGGCATGGCAAGTAACTGATCGAGGATCTGTGACAGAATGTATTACATTAATCCAGTGTAGAAAAGTGATCATAATCTCATTTTAATTATCTGTTGTCTATTAGGTATTTCAGATATGCACCAAGCATAGAGTGCATATTGTAGTGTGGGTCTGACCAGCGAAGTATACACCCGGGCCTGGGTTCTGTTTACATGGGAAGGGCTGAAGATTCGTTTTGATATGAATGCTCGTGTCTTATTGCCTTTGTTCTTCACATTTTAAGTGTTTTCCAATTCAGTGGTTCGGTAATTGTAGGTAAAGGTAAAGTCGCTTACAAGCGGTAAAGGATCACACGGCCGGAATTTATCTCGGTTTCCGTAGCATGAAGCAACAGAGTGTACTGCTCCCCCTCCCCACCCCCTTGACGGGACCAAATGATTGTCTTTAACTCAACATGTAGTGGAGTCGAGGGGTAGTACAAACATTTCCATCCCGTTTTACAAACGTGTTTAACACCATGTTTAATCGACGATTTATAGAGGTACCTTTCCGAGAAGGGCCTGGTCCACAGGGATTTAGCGGCAAGGAACATTCTGGTTGGTCACGGTAAGAAACTCAAGATTGGTGACTTTGGTTTGATGCGAGAGTTGTACCGTGAGGTGTACGAAGTCAAGAAGGGGAAGAAACTGCCAGTCAAGTGGATGGCTCCAGAGTCCATTTTTGAAGAGATCTTCTCTACCAAGAGCGATGTGTAAGTATGAGCTGTGGTTTATTCAGTAGTCAGTGAAATTGAAGAATATTATCGTTTTGTTAGGTGGCTTTGTTAATTAATTCGATGCATAAGGAGCGAGGGAAATGAAGATATCGCGTGATTAATTCCACTTTTATCAAGCTTTCTGATTGGGCACAACCTGTAGAACAGCAGTAAAATAATGAAAGTTCTTTTTTACGTCACGGCAGCAGTCTGAAATTATACATATGTGGTAGAGCCTTTTTAGTAACTTTCACCATTTGTTTTACTTGCAGCTGGTCTTACGGAGTCGTCATGTGGGAAATTGCAAGTCTTGGTGATTAACATGCTTACTATCATTGTTACTGTTATTATTATCGCTTTCCTTATCGTCATCAACGTTACTAACAATAGTAGTACAAACATTAACAGTGGAAATGGTTTTGTTGGTGGTAGTGATAGAGGTAGTACAGCTCTTTGCTGATGGTGAGACTCAAATAGACAAACTTGTTCTCTTCGAAACTCTACTGGCACCAAAACTGTTTCAACTCGTACTATTGTCATTGTTTTCACACCGTGTACAATATAAGCCAGTTTTGCAACCACGTCTCTCCACAATGCCAAAAATCGGTCGAGCAACAGAGAACAACGGAGGACAAGCCTGATTCATGCAGTGGTGAGAGCACTCCCCTCCCACCAATGCGACCGAGCTTCGATTCTAGGGCTCGTGGGTTGAGCTTGATTTTTGCTCCGGCTGTCCTCTGGTCAGAAAGGGTTTTCTGCTGGTAGTCCAATCTCCCCCCCCCCCCCCCCTCAAAAACTAGCATCAACTTGGGTAGTTATCACTGAGCATGAAGAAACTTTCGGTTGGGTAGATTTGACTTTATATCCGGCATCTTTAACTACGATGACACTGGATTTTGCGGCACTATAATGTCTTATTTGTGGTAAATTTGGAGTCAGCACCCAAAACCAATACACTTTTAATTTTCAGGTGGCTCGCCGTACCCAATGTTGAGCCACAAAGAGCTATTGCGGCGTCTGAAAGCAGGTTACAGACTGGAAAAACCTGACATTTGCCCAGACAGTGTGTAAGTTTCACGGAGTTTATTATGTTTATTATGAGTTTGATTATCGCAGCGAAGTAAGCAAAGAGGAAAAAAAATCCAGGCTTGATTGGGACTCGAACCTGTGACGTGTGATTGCGCAACACACTGCTGTACCAACAGAACTATAAAGCAGACTGGAAGCTGGTCGTTTGCGAGTTGTTGTGTTGAGTGTGGTTGTGACACAGACTCAACGTCTTGAAACAAAAGTAGACGGACGGTGGTACGCAGGATCGACGGTGCAAATTCATAATGAGATTCAAGTCGATAATCTTTTCTTTGACCAGTTTTCCACACTAGACAGACTGCACGTTTTATTGCCTCGTATATTTAAATTAGAGGCGAGGAATACGACTTGCTGGGCGTGCTCTCCCTTCTCTTCTACACTCACCCACGCTCCAAAACCTTAGTTTGTAACGAGACTTGAAAGGAAAAAAAAATGTTTTCTTGAGAAAACAAAAACAATGAACTGCAATTGATTAGATTTTTGAAAACTTGGGAATTAAGAAGGATAAGAATAAAGAAGAATTGGGAATTGAGAAGCATAAGAATAAAGGCACCATTCTGTAGCCTACTTATGTGAATTGTCGGAAAGTTTTATGATAGCTCATTAGTTTCCCGGCGGGAGAGAAAGTAAGTACTTTTTTTCACTTTCCAGTTACACCTTGATGACAGACTGTTGGAACCAAGACCCTGATGAACGCCCGAGCTTTCAGCGACTGGTTGGAAGAGTGGAAGAGATGTTGCATGAGGAAGTGGAATACCTTGATTTGAATAAAATGGACGAATCGAAAGATTACTATCGGGTGGAAGAGTCAAAGACAACAGACGATGAAGAGGACGATCTCGAGCCATAAACTGTGCCACCTTATCTCAGAAACTAACTTGCGGTAGTTTTAGAAAGAATATGGCAGTTTTTAACAAGAATGCCAGGTGCCAGGACGCCTATGTCCTATATGGCACATGATTTCGTGCTTTTAAGGGACATTGTAGTTAATAGCTTGTGCTTTAAGGTGGCTCGTACCAGTCATTTACATTGTAACATAGAGTTAATTGCAAATGGAGGAGACTAACATTTAAGAGGACAATCTGGAGCCATAAACTGTGCCATCTTAGAACTTAGTTTGCAGCAGTTTTAGAAGGAATGCGATTGTTTTTAACAAGAATGCCAGGTGCCAGGACGCTTGAGTCCTGTATGTGTCACATGATTTCGTGCATTTAAGGGGCATTGTAGTTAGCAGCTTGTCCTTTAAGGTGGCTCGTACCAGTCATTTACATTTTAACATAGAGTTGATTGCAAATGGAGGAGACTTTTTACAATTAGAATTACTAGTCGTCAAGTAAGCTCACAGGCGCCCGCGGTTATTGATATCTCCATGTCCAGTTACAACTGTCGAACACGGTTGTGCATTTTTTTCCGTTTCTATTGTTGATAATGCCTATGGTTAAACATTTAATTTGAATAAAGAAAACTTGATATCTTAAAGATTAACTTTTGGCGTTGTGTCGTCTGTCCAAATGCCCATGTATTGATTTGATAGACGCACGACACTGGCTTATGAAGTTATTCCCTTTGCGCTGTGTAAAGTGCCTGTAACCTTTTTTTCGTTCCTTCCCACCTGATTCTACACATCTTTCAAAGATGTTTCGCGGAGAAACAAAAGCGATTTTCCCAAAACACGATTTAAAAATGAAACTGGAAAACGTTGAAATTTGCCGCCATTTTGGCTCGCCATTCGTTTTAGTCTTCTCTCGTTTCTTCTCGGTCAAAATAGTGCCGCGACTTAGAAACCCCTGGTTTTGACTTCAAGTAAAAAAGGTGAATTTTCCCCGAGTTTTCGGTGCTGAGAACATGATCTTCACTCCGCAAAATGTCTGAAAGATGCACTCGCAGTTTCTCTCTCTCTCTCTCTCTCTCTGTCTCTCTGTCTCTCTCTCTCTCTCTGTCTCTCTCTCTCTGTCTCTCTCTCTCTCTCTGTCTAACATTTTCCCTTTTTTACAGTGAAATATCTTATTTTAATATTTAATAATAATATATCTTTTCAAAGATACCAACCAATTCGAAATCTTCAGTCAGTATATTCATCTAAACACACCCAACGTAGCAAATAATCAATCTTTGGTACATCCATCAAAAAAATCAAGAAAATAAAAAACATTGACGGATTTTAAAGGTCTTCTATGTCTTTTTTATTACTATAAAACCCCTCTGGGGTCTTAAATATTTTAATTTTCATGCCTTCTTAATTTTAAAACAAAACCCCCGTTCCAACATATAATATCAACTCGCCCTTCAAGTCAAGATTTTTTGAGAAGGCCAAGAATGTTTTTTGCTTATAAAATCATTTTATTTTACATTAACTGCGGTTTTTTGTTAGGAACGTTCTGCGCTTGTGAAAGGAAACCTGTTAAACCCGTGTTTTAAATTATATGTCGCAATTAAACGATTTTATTACACAAAAGCCACTACATAGCAAATACCCATTTGACGTAGCAAATACCCACTTTTTGTAGCAAATACCCATTTCTACTTCTTTTGCTCTGAAAACATTTTATTTAGTAAAAGATTAAGTTTTAGGGCACTAACTACGTATTGCTTAAGAACAATCTACTTGTATATGTGTGCCAAATTAAAATATAAAACGCTTTACCGAGCAGAGAATGTTTTTTGTTTATAAAATCATTTTATTTTACATTAACTGCGTTTTTTGTTAGGAGAGTTCTGCGCTTGTGAAAGGAAACCTGTTTAACCCGTGTTTTCAATTATATGTCGCAATTGAACGACTTTATTACACAAAAGCCACTACGTAGCAAATACCCACTTTTTGTAGATTTACCATTAAATAATTAGTTAGTTAATTAATTATATCAGTTAAAACAACTTAAAAGGGACTGGTAGCAAGCTCAAGAATTCATTTCTCTGTTACTCCTTGGCCTCTTTTGAATAAAATTTGCCTTTATTAAACATATTTTATAAACAGTAGTGAGCAGCACACTGCAACAGCTAATCTTCTCAACTTCTTTATTTTCTCCTCTCAATTTCAACAGTTTAGTGTAGTGTTGTTCAGTAGAGTGAAACGCACTGCATAGCAATGTTCATAGCTTTCGTCAGTTCAGTGAAGTGTTGTTCAGTACTGTGCAACGCAGTGCACTGCATAGTAACATCTAATAGTTTTGAACAGTTCAGTGTAGTGTTCTTTAGTACAGTGAAACGCACTGCATAGTAACATCTAATAGTGGGTGCTTAGTGTTGTTCAGTAGTGTAGCGCACTGCATATTAAGATTAAAGAGTTCTTAATAGTTTAGTGTATTGCTGTTCAGTACAGTGTAGCGCACTGCATGGTAAGATTAAAGAGTTCTCAACAGTTCGTAGTAGTGTTGCTTGGTACAGTGCAGCGCATTCAATAGTAAGATTAAGAGTTCTTTTTCAGTTCAGCGTATTGTTGTTCAGTATAGTGCAGGTTAAGTTTTAATTTCGCCGGAGTGCATAAGTCAGTTCCAATGCAACCTTAGTTTCAGGTTTTAACCCAGTTTCCAACACACTCATTTTCAGGTGGGCATATAATAGTTCACGAGTTCATTTTTTTCTTCTGTATGGCTGCAACACTTAAAAATAACGTAGTGCTTGATTCATGATTGCTTGTTTTTCGCCTGATACTCAATTTATCCACTATTTACAATTCGTTTTGGTCTCTATTTGCTATGTACTATACTTTGCATAGCATTTTGCAAGGGCAGAGAAACAGGGCCACAGATAGTCATATCCAACGAGTTTGTTTCCTCTAAGATACATTAATCAATAAAGTATCAAGAACAGATGGACGTGGGAATCTTATATTTTAGGGCTGAGTTTACAGGCTGATAGTAAAAGAAGTGTCCCGTTATCAAATGATAAATATCAATCATTCCCTCAATTATACCTACAAATGAACGCAATCTTCAACCAAACATGGGTATTGAGCGCTTATTATAGTTTCTAGGTAAGGGCTCTCAAGCTGGGCAAAGGGGCCACAACAACAACAACATAAACAGGGCTACAACAACAACAACAGCAACAATAACATTTATTAGCTACTTTACGTAATACAAATTGATTTATCATTGTGATCAAATAAAACCGATCTTCGAAACGAAATTCAAGCCGAAATCTAAGAATAGAATTGGAATTATCTAAAGAAAACATTTAAGTCCATTAACTCTTAGAATCTTTAACTCTCAAAATCAACCATTTTAGTAAAAATCTACTAGAAGTTCAAACTCAAGAACAACATTATCTCGATGTTCTTCAAAGACACTTTAAAAAAACTACAATAAAAACTTCAAAAGCCATGGAGCGCCATTTTGTCAACAACTGCTACTTACGTTTTGCAATACAATAGATAAAAAGTGACCTAGCTTATCAGAGAACCGCTTTCAAAATAGTAGGTATAACTTAATTATTATATAATATCATAATCTACAAAAACACAATGGATTAATTCAATACCTAAGATCATACATCATTATCACCTTCAATTTTTTTCTTTGGTTAGAAAATACCCGATGAATGAACTAAAAATAAAGCGGAAAAAAGCAAAGCAATTAACGAAAACCGAACTGAAGAAATTCTACCGTATATGTAAAACATGCAATTAATACTTGTTCAAACAATATTCACGTCGCGAATAAAAAATGAAAGTTAGATTTAAAAGTTGGTATCAATATAGTTAATCAAATACTTATCTGGCTAATTATGTTTAGTAAGGTTTTATAACTTTCAAATAGTTATAACGGAACTAATATAAGATTTCAAACTAATGTACCTGCATGTAAAGTTCATCGTCCGCTTTAACGTCTAGTTTAGTTAATTTGGACTCCTAACAAAGTTCATTTTCACGAACGTGCATGATATAACGTTCAGGCTTATAATTACACAGTTCATGCACTTGTTGTATTTCTCTTTAAATGACAATAGTCTTGGTTTGTGCTTTACGTTTTCTTACTTAGTCGTTTTTTCCTTGCCTCCTGACGTATTTTATCCGTGAGGCGCTGCTTAGCTCTTTGCATTTCACCCTCATCTTCTTTTCCGGTAATTAGACCAAGCTCCAGTGCTTTCTGATCGCTAGCCACCCTCTCCCAAACTACTTCCTTCTTTATGGCGTTGTTGTCAATGAGGTCCTTTGTTAAACTGACTAGGTGTATTGTCTTCGTCAGTGAACTTTCTCCAAAATCGCGAAGATTCGCTTGAGACAGACATAGCGCTTGACACTGATGGTTCTTTATGAAATTCTGCTTCTTTCAGGTAGTGTATAACCTTCTCGGAGCTGGGGCCCGTTTCTCGAAAGCCCCGAAACTTTTCGGGTGCCACAATTCTTTCCGTATCTTGCAACACAAGACGTTTTCAGCCCTGAAACTTTGCAATTAGTTTTCTCTTTCTTATCTTGAAAGCATGTTAAAAGACCAGATTCTCGGAATAAGCGGATCGTAGTTTTACAAATTGCTTTTCGGGCCCGCAAACTTTTCGGGACTTTCGAGAAACAGGCCCCTGGTCAGCTGCTCAGTGGGGGGCTCCAAATGTTTGACGTGGTCTTCTCTTAGTCGACGGAGTTTCCGGAGAACTGCTTTGGTGGAACGTTGTTTGAGCATGTTTGATTTCACCACTTTTTCACTCACATCTTTCTCTTTGATGGAGCCCATTTCTATTTCAAGTTGGAAGAGCTTCTTTAACTCTTCAGTTTCCTCTGTTTTCCACGCGTCAGATGTTTCGCTCTCTTTCTTTCCCTGAGTATCTTCACATGTCTGAAGAGAAACGAGCTTCTTGACTGCCCTTCTTCCCAAATCGGTTTCTTTTACTTTGTCGTGGACTCGGTAGTATTTTGCTTGCGTTTCGGTCTTGTGCTGGGCAAGAGCAGCTAAATGATCTCTTTCACCAGGCATGTGAACGTGCATTCCGGTTGCAAGGGATTTCCGGACTATTGTTGCAGATATCTTTCCTTTGAGCTCTATTCCCTCTCTTTGGAATGTTCTCCAAACGCAAGTGGAAACTTGTGATGATGTCAGTTTTAAACCGTTACTCGAGATAAACACTTGCTGTATGTGGGAATCTGGTGTAACAAACTGGCTTCTCACTGTCCTCTGGTACATATCTATCAGAAGGTATAAGTCATCGTATATCCAGACATTGGCCGCACCATACATCCCAGCTGTCTTGTGTTCTTTTACGTCTACTCTGTATCTTGTTTTGTCTTCTTCTGTGCCTGGATAGTAGACAGCTTCCTTAAATTCGCTTATTGTCATGTTCGCTGCAACTCCACTTCTCCCGCTGTTGTCAATTAGGAGACGCGTCATGAGCCAGTCTCTAACTTCGCAGTGAGACTTTTCACTTAGCACCCTGCTAGCATTTTCTCCACCTTGTGTTTCCTCTGATGTTACAGCAAGCTGTTTGACGGCATTCATGTGCTGATTTCCGTGACAGACTTGGTGGAGTTTCTCGCTTGAAAGAAGTTTCCTGAAATCGTCGTCGTGTTTTTCTAGCTTTCTTTTTAGGACCTTTTTCTTCTGGGCAGCTGACCATGAAGTCATAATCTCTGCGCGCATTCAACGTTTCCACACTTACATCAGGTAGGTCAGATTTTCGTTCTTGGCTGAGAAATTTATAAAACAGTCTTAAACTCATCAGATAAGATCTGACAGTCCCTGGTTGGTACTTTTCTACAGCATACGATAGCCACGTCTTCAAAACCTGTACCCCATCCTTTCCCCGTAGCAACAGCAGATACTTTGCAGGTAGTTTAGGGTCAGCTGGTTTGGTAGCCGTTTCGTTTAGTTTCAACCTTCTGATGACACTTTGTACTTGGGACTTGTACTGCTGTGCCATTTTTGTGCTACGGTATCCTCCATCGACGTCGATCAGCCAACCATAAAAATCAACGAGGAATCCCTCTGTAGCAGTGTCCATGTCCCAATCTCTGGTTCTGTTCTTGTCAGTTTCTTGCTCGTCTAGCTCGCAGTCGCTTGGCACCCATTCTGTATCTATCTCATCATCATCATCGCTCTCATCCCCTCCAAACATAACTTGAAAAGCTTGATCATAACTGCTTTCTTCCTCTTTGTAAACACGACTTAGTTCATCCGCTATTTCCTGGGAAGTTTTAAACCTGTGGCCTTCCTTTACTCTGTTGTCTTTAAATTGTTTTACGTACTTCTTCCATGCCTTCTCTTCGTCCAGGAATGAACGTTTTTTTCACCAACAACCTCGACTAATTCGGTTAACAGCCCATCGCGTTCATTGCGGAGAGACGGTAAATTCTCTGCTTTGGATGACTGGCTATCATCTGTTAGGTCTGATTCTTCTGAATGTGCATCTTCATCGCCGCAGATATAATCTAAGTCTGAAGCGCGATCACTACTACTGGATACCGTGATGGCATTATCGGCTGGCTCATCGAAAGTGCAAGCCATGTCTTCAGTCTTCACGGTACGCCGAAGCAAATCTTTATACTCTTCGTCACTATCTGCATTCTCCTCCTCACTAGCACTTTCCTCGTCATTTTCGTCTTGGCTTTTAGCTTCGTCTCTATTTATATAAGCATCCTTGTGACCTTTTTTGATTCTCTTTGTGTGGTGCCCTTTCCGGTCGTTAACATCAGGAGCCCTTCTCTCTTCATAATTCTTCCATACTCTGCTTGTCAACTTGTTGTATTCTTCATCACTGTCAGCGCTGTTTCGTGTTCTTTCAAGTTGTACTCTTTCATCAGTTTCAGCGCGGTCGCGGTCTTCTAAGTCAGTCTCCATCGCTTCCCTGCGTGATACGCCTTCTTCCCCTGCACCAACCATGTTTTCCTCCGTCTCCTCTTCTTCCATCTCCTCTTCATTTGAATAAATACTGCCATCTGTGTTGGTAAGTTGCGTCTTCTTATCACGCTTTAATTTCCTTTTTTGTGCTCTTTTTCTCTGCTGTTTGAGGCAGGCCGATTTCACGTTTGCGACTGATGCTCTTGGGGCGTCTGCTAACGCTTTTAAATATCTTGGACTGTTTGGCTTCAGGTTATGTATACTTGTCTGGAGATGTTTATGTAGCTGGAATATTGGCGTTTTGAGGCTCTTACATGGAGATAAAGGACAAAATTTCACCCGTCGCTTAGGCGTCTTCTTCTCGCCAGTGAAGTAACAATCGAGTTTTCTTTTCAACTTTGTCATTCGATGCACGTCCTTCTGATGGCGACTAAGATTTATGACGCTCGTTCCACACTGGTTGCATTTTTTGGGGTTCCTCTGTTGGCGTTTGGTCGTGTTAGTATTCGAGTCTACATTTTTGGACGTTGAAGGGGCATTGTTACCTCCATTCACAGAAAAGTCCCCTCCTTTCTCCATCTCCTCCATTCTATCAAAAAATGAAACAAAGAAAACAACATAAAAACGTTGCTTTTCTCTCAAGATACTTTGTCGCAAGATAGTTGAAATAGGAGCGTAGCTATATCCAAATTCAGTAAGAGCAGAAAATTACCTTAAACCTAATACCTGACTTTCTACAGGTCAACCACATATGTCACCCACCTCGTAGTGCCGATATATTTTTTAATACGTTAACGCTAAAATAAGAATCCATAAAGTAGAACTACTTTTCATACGAAATAAGGTCTTTCAGTTTTGAAAGCCACAGTGCAGCCCACTGCATAGTAACATTTAAGAGTTCCCAACAGTTCAGTGTATAGTGTTACTAATGTTACTATGCAGTGCGGTGCACTGTACTGAGCAACACTACACTGAACTTTTGAGAACTCTTTAATCTTACTATGCAGTGCGCTGCACTGTACTGAACAACACTACACTGAACTGTTGAAAATTCTTTAATCTTACTATGCAGTGCGCTACACTGTACTGAACTACACTACACTGAACTGTTGAAAACTATTAGATTTTACTATGCAATGCGCTACACTGTACTGAACAACTCTACACTGAACAGTAGAGTGCAGCGCGCTGCGGACGGTTAATTATGGCACGAAGAAATCTTGTCCGATTCTCATTTACTTTCGAGGTGTATCAGAAAACTTGCTTGTTGTTTTCACACCTTCATTCGTTTTCTAAAGCCCGGGCTAAACATTCAAACATTGTTATACAACATTTGTTGATCCAACAATGTTAGAGCGTTTAGCATACATGTTTTTCCGACATTTTTTGTTAGACGAATGTTTGAGAACTTATCAAACGTTTGTCCAACAAAAAATGTTGAACAAACATGGATGCTTAACGCCCCAACATTGTCAGATCAACAATTGCTATCTAACAAAGTTTAGGCTCTTACATGGAGATAAAGGACAAAATTTCACCCGTCGCTTAGGCGTCTTCTTCTCGCCAGTGAAGTAACAATCGAGTTTTCTTTTCAACTTTTTCATTCCATGCACGTCCTTCTGATGACGACTAAGATTTATGTTGCTCGTTCCACACTGGTTGCATTTTTTGGGGTTCCTCTGTTCGCGTTTGGTCGTGTTAGTATTCGAGTCTACATTTTTGGGCTTTGAAGGGGCATCGTTACCTCCATTCACAGACAAGTCTTCTCCTTTCTCCATCTCCTCCATTCTATCAAAAAGTGAAACAAAGAAAACAACATAAAACGTTGCTTTTCTCCCAAGATACTTTGTCGCAAGATAGTTGAAGTAGGGGCGTAGCTATATCCAAATTCAGTAAGAGCAGAAAATTACCTTAAACCTATACCTGACTTTCTACAGGTCAACCACATATATGTCACCCACCTCGTAGTGCCGATATATTTTTTAATACGTTACCGCTAAAAGAGGAATCCATAAAGTAGAACTACTTTTCATAGGAAATAAGGTCTTTCAGTTTTAGTGTTAAAACCACAGTGCAGCCCACTGCATAGTAACATTTAAGAGTTCCCAACAGTTCAGTGTATACTGTTACTGATGTTACTATGCAGTGTAGTGCACTGTACTGAACAACACTACACTGAACTGTTGAAAACTCTTTAATCTTACTATGCAGTGCGCTGTACTGTACTGACCAACACTGCACTGAACTGTTGAAAACTATTAGATGTTACTATGCAGTGCGCTACACTGTACTGAACAACTCTACACTGAACAGTAGAGTGCAGCGCACTGCGGACGGTTAATTATGGCACGAAGAAATCTTGTCCGATTCTCATTTACTTTTTGAGGTGTATCAGAAAACTTGCTTGTTGTTTTCACACCTTCATTCGTTTTCTAAAGCCCGGGCTAAACATTCAAACATTGTTATACAACATTTGTTGATCCAACAATGTTAGAGCGTTTAGCATACATGTTTTTGCGACATTTTTTGTTAGATGAATGTTTGAGAACTTATCAAACGTTTGTCCAACAAAAAATGTTGAACAAACATGGATGCTTAACGCCCCAACATTGTCAGATGAACAATTGTTATCTAACAAAGTTGGAACGTTTTGCCCAGGCTTGATACTTCTCAACTCATGCAAAACCATCTTACACGTGCCTTTTCCAAGGATTAAATGTGTACGTTGTCAACCTTTTCTTTGAATTTTCATGTTTCTAGCAGCTTATTGTTAAATCGTGTGTTTACAATCATAAGATTAAGTGAGATTAATCAGTAAAAAAATTTAAACCTTTAGAAATAGAAACAAAAATGGAAATATCTTGCCTAATCAAAAAAGGGAAGGCCAACACTGAATGATTTAATAAATTGATATTGTAACTCTACTTTTAACCAGGTTAACTTCTGGTGACATAATAATAGATTTTGTCACATGTGGCTACACAGACTTGAATGACCACGCTTTCTGGTTTTGTCTGCCTTCTCCTTTACTTCTAAATAAATTACTCAGTTGCTTAAGGGGCTTTATCACTTATTTAACTTGCATTGCCAAATTGCATTTGAGCACAAATTGATAGAACAGCATCAAATAGTTAAAAAGGAACAGATAAGAAATTAAAGTGATTATTTTAGTTGATGGAAGATTGAGATATATTACAAAAGACCACTATTAAAAGGTCATGAAAGCGCTAGTAGAACGATCGTTTCTCATACATTAAAAAAAAATAGTGCAGTTATTATTGTATGGTGAAATAGACAAAAAATTAAAAGGAAAGTATACATCCCTTTCGAAATAGTCACTGAAAATTCGCGTTGAGTCTCCGAACAAAAGACAGCTGCTTAATGCGTGACTTCTATGCGGTCTTGCGAAACTTTGTGAGCGCAAGCTGGGAGCCTCAGAGTACGGGGTAATTGATTAACTATTTGTTCAATTTTAAACGTACTGCAGTTGTGAAGAATTCAGCCCAAGAAACGCATTTTTTTATTTATCTTTTTGTTTTAGCTTTTGATGTATTTATTATAAAGGTTATAACACTCTCAGAGGAACTGAAAAGTAGAACATACACAATTAAAGCTAATTAACATGGACACAGGGGCACCGAGAAGAAGAAAAAGTATCTTTTTCAAATAGAAATACTATAGAATGAAGTAGCTGTGTGTTTTCAGGTATTAAGTGGTTTGGTAGTTGTTAAAAGTTTGCTTGAGTATTTGCTACGGTAGCAAATACCCACTCATTGTAGCAAATACTCACTAGTGAGTATTAGCTACCGTAGCAAGTACTCAGTGAGTATTTGCTCCCGTAGCAAATACCCATTCATTGTAGCAAATACTCACTTGAATCGGTCTCTCTCTCTCTCACTCTCACTCTCATGCATGCACGCACGCACACTCACTCTCTACTGAAATGCTGACTTCCTTGGATAAAGACCATTGAATGGATTTGGGGTCTGAAATTTTAAGAGAAACAGAAAAGCTACGGGTACGATTACAGGAACATTTTCTTTTTTTCAAATTGAAACCTGTCTTCATTGTGGTGTTCTATTCACATGTGCTTAAGAAACACTTTGCATCACGCATCTCGATCAAACTTTCAGAGCACGAAACAGTAGAGGAATCGCTTTGTGCTCGCCATTCGACAGAAACGTGCACGTTACACGTTACGTTGCATCGCGTCGGTGGTGGTGGTCGTAAAATATGATACACAGGTACATGTAGCCAAATAATAAAAAAGAATATGCAATATCTTATGTGTTCGTCGCATTTATTTTCAACTACAAATATAGAATTATCGACAATATCTTGCGCGTGTTCGTCACATTCATTTCAAATAATGTTCAATTCCCTCATGCACAGACGGGTTGAGCCAATGTCCAGTGAAAAAACGCATTGCACTCTACCATGGCACAGTGGATACCGGATTTCTTTCTTTCGTGATGTCCGTGATCCCTTATGTTTTGAAACCCGCATCCCGAATGTCTCGTACTTCAGACACTAGTATTTGTCCAAATCCAGGTGCGAAATATTGTTCGTCAACAAGTCCCTTTCGATGTGCCTGCCTTTAAATGCCACCAGATTCTTTTCCTTTGTTTTCGTTGTGTCATACAGGACGAGCACATCTTTTTTATGTGATTTCTCCTTGTCATCTGACCTTTTTCTCTTGTACGTGTTCTCGATGTCAGGAGACGAGAGCGGTTTGGTGAAAGAGAAACCCATGACAGACATGATCTTTTCCGAAATGGGAAACAAAGAATTGTTAAACATCTCACGAAGTTCGGCCAGTAACCTACTCTGATCCTGCAAACAACGCATGATCTCTCCAGCCTTACACATCGCTTCTGCCCTGAGACTGTTTAAAGCCAGTTAATTTTTCATAAAATTGGTGGGTAAATTCGACAAAACCGACATTAAGAAATAGAGAAAATTGGCCTTATGGTCCTCTAGTTCTTCATCGAGACTAACCATCACTACACTAACACTATTCTGTTCTTGGTTGGGGGGTCCTGGGGACACTTCCGTCATGTTTCCTCCTTCCAACTCTGTCACGGTCTGTCCAACGACCCCTCTCACATTCTGTACAATGATCTCTGTCTCGATCGGTTGCTGTTTTTTATTTTTTGGCGGGTCTTTTGGCGGGTCTTTTGGCGGGCTTCTTAACCGTCGAAGATTTGGCGGTCTTGGCTGGAGTTTTCTTGACTGGGGTTTTCTTGACTGGGGGTTTCTTCTTTCTTTCAGGCTGACCGACTGATTCAACAGGGTCAATTGATTCATGAAGCTGGTCAGATGCTAGCGAAGACTGCTGATCAGATAGAGTCTGTGATGGAATCATTGGAGAATGGAGAAGGGTAAGTGATGCTTTGACAGGAAGCAGGGGAACTGCGAGACATTCACTATCCATTGCTATCGGCAGGAGATTATTCACCGCCGATCCACCCGATGGTTGACGAAGGAGACGGTCAGGTGGAGAATAAACGAATCTGTCTAAAGCGTCGATGTCTCCTCCTGTATAATCGAAATTTGTCAGAAACTCTCACGCAGTAGAATCGACGGTATGCACTTCACTCATTATGAATGCTTATGTATGATTTAAAAAGAGAAGTTAAAACAAGGTAGGTATTGATTGATTGACAGGTGGATTAATTTACACGTGAAGTTCGAGTCCATCGAAAATCAAGTAATTTAATACTTGGTTTTTGCTGGACTTCATCATCACGCGTGAAATTTGGCATCACAAGTATTTTTTTTTCTCGGAAAGGGAAGATGCATGATTTTACATTATGCCATCTTTCCTTTCTGACTAAAATAATAAACAAAAATCCCATGTATTAACCGATAGATATAAAATGTCTAAACCTTATACCGTGTCTGCAACGTGTATCAGGGATTATTTTATTGATTGCTGATTTCCGTTGCACTCACTGTGTGAAGGAAAAACAGAACACAGAACAAACTTAAGTTTTTAATGTAAAGATTTTAATCAAATAATCCATAAGAAAAAATCTCTTCTCATTTTGTCCCCCCAAGAGTATCAAATTGTGTGTAAGGCCGAGATCTGAGTAGAACAAATCCACTTCTTGAACTCCTTATCCCTATGTCACAACGCTCTAGATGTTGTCGTAAACCAGGAGAATTAAAATGACAGGCAAGACACTTGTAAAACCCATCCCGCGCTTTTTCCTGCATCCTTAGACAATCAGCACAAACAGTTCTCGCAACCTACATAAAGATATTAAACATGAAAAGGATTAAATATAAAGGAATACAGGACTAAGAAATAGTAGAACCTTCAGAGATCCGTTTTAGGCTTATATCTCTGTTTTCTACAGTATCTCAGTCTTTTCTATCATAACTCACAGAAAATATAAAATAAAATATAAATAAAATATAAAAAGAAAATAAAAGCGATTCGACTTTGTTAATTCATTTCAATTTTCCCAATTTCACAGAATGTCTCTCAACAGAGAAGATCTGAAAGGATCCCAAGTCTAACTACCTACAGAAAACTAGAAGAAAAGAAGAGAAAGAATTGCTTTATTATTCAACCAAGAGAAAGCGAAAAGAAAATTAATTTTTGATTGACTTACCGTAGCCATATCGTAGTCAGTGAAGACTTTTTATTTTTTCGACCTAAAATAGAATTTAGGATAATATCAGCTTAATGGAAGATGAATAAACTCATTTCCACTAAGTTCTTTAAACAAGGACCCTGACTATAAAAAGACCTTTGGCCTGGCCAAGCCGTCATTCATTTCTCCCCAGACACTGAGCTGTCAACATCAAATCCGGTTCCGGTTTACTTGCACACAGGTTGTCTCCAGTTTTGGTTGTTTCCAAATACAAACAAACTGCTAAACGTTTGCACACTTTGGAATCTAAATAATATACACACTAGCTAGAGACTTAAAACAAAAACCCCTTTCATACATACCCTTGTTCCCTTCTGAAGAAGGCTTGCTGCTCTGTTAACGTTCATTGTTTCTGCAGTATCTTCATTAGCTGTTTGCTGTTCTGGGGTTGTGTTCTGGTGAGTTTCTCTCTTCATGGTGATATTCTCAATGAGTTCCTCAAAGATGTCATGGACATTTTCCATGGCTACATTTGGCGGCAGTTCAATCCGTGATTTCACTGAGTGTTCAGTTTAAACTGATGTGTGGTATCTGGGGCGGTCTGACGATAGTGAAGGTGCTATTGGAGTGGAGTAAGTCCTGTGCCTGTAAATGGTACTTTTGTCTTGCAAAATTGCTAATTGCTTTCTCTCTTCTAGAATTATGTCCCTCGTGACTGAAATCAATTCTAGGAACATCTTCCTTTCCCTGTTAAAGCACAGATGCTTTCTATTGTTAGAAATGAGGCAGACACGTAGTACCAATTCATCTTTGGTCCCGCCGCATGGGGCAAGACCATAGTACTTAACAATGGACTGCAGGTAACTGATGTGTAGTCTTCCAATTGTGTAGTCTTCCAAAGATCTGTTGGCATTTTTGTACACAGCGGATAGATCTGTAGTTGGCACTAATGTGCCATGTTTCAGTATGTGTTCAGCCACTGCAATAGTACCAAGTTGAGAGGGGAGAATTTGCAGGTTTGAAAGGCGAAGTTTCTCTTTCAAAGAACTGACATTTTCTTGAAGTGTACCTGCAACATTACTCCGCCGACACTCTAATTTGCCTTAGTTTGTTCATGGGACTTTCTTCGTGTGGCTGAGTTTTTTTGATAAAGGTTGCCACGCTTTCTATAAAAAGATCGTCCAACACTTAAAGATAATGGGGAACTGTAGTCCTCCGTAGGATCTAAGACTGCAGGGAGGTCTAAATTTGCATTGATCTTGTGAGAGTGTGCCGGAGGGCTGTCCATCGGCATATAGGGCGTACTCGGAGGGCTGTCCATCGGCATATAGGGCGTACTCGGAGGGCTGTCCATCGGCGTATAGGGCGTACTCGGAGGGCTGTCCATCGGTGTATAGGGCGTACTCGGAGGGCTGTCCATCGGCGTATAGGACGTATTCGGGGGGGGTTACCCATCGGCGTGTTTGGCTTGCTTGGAGGGCTGTTCTTGGCTTTGTCTGGCTTGTTTGGAGAGCTGTTCGTGGCCATGTCTAGATTGCTTGGAGGGGTGTTCGTGGGTTTGTCTGGCTTGCTTGGTGGGCTGTTCATGGAACTGTTTGGCTTGCATGGTGCACTGTTCATAGGGTCGTTTGGCTTGCTGGGAGGATTTTTCATGGAATTGTTTGGTTTGCATGGTGGGCTGTTCATCGACTTAAAGAAGTCTTGTAATGTTCCCTGGGATTTACTTGAAAATAAACGAGTTTTTTTTCATTTCTGGTTTGTTTTGTGTCGTTCTTGTAGCGGAATACCTTTTACGTTTGACCTTGGTCCACTTGTTAGCGGTGCTTGTTGGATCAATTTTTATCATCGGTACAAAATGGTTGACCTGGAATTCTTTTGATCTGTCAGTCCAACCAGATGTATCGGTCATCATAATTGTAATACGTGGAAGTTGTTGCAAACTCTTGGCCTGTAAGTGGCGGTCAGCAAGGGTAGAAGCGAATAACTTTTGTCGGGGTAAACTACCTTAATTTCACATCCAATTGCAGAGGACAAGCCCATGATCTGAAGTATGCCTGAGTAACTCCTGTTGTGAAGGGTATTGTAGATCTCATGTTGCAATGCCCTTTGAAAACCTTCCCTTGCATGGACACGCTCTGCTTTATTGCTGAAGATGACGGTGTCATAGATTCCCTCCCTGGGCCACCTGTTTCCGTACAGGGTAGTGAGATTCATAGAGGAGGCAATGGGATGCGATCCGTAGAAATCCGCATTTGTGAGGAGCTATAGTGCAGTACGCAGTCGTAGCTCAATGGCAAGAGTTTCGCTCTTGCATATAGCGATGCTGGTAGCGTTAAACAGACAGTTTCCATCCCCTGTAGTGTTAATGGGCTTAATGTCATCCATCCTATCCTCCTTTGACAATACCATTAAGGCGGTGTTATCGACCATCGTAATGGGCATTTCGAATTTGCCGACGTTATCTGTATTAATTGGTTGATCATAAGAGGCCTTTATTTGCTGCTAAAGCATCGCAACTTCGTCGAAACTGGTTGTGGTCAACAATGTTACCAGACGCATCAAATCGTTTGCAGGATTGCTATTTGCCATAACTTAAATGAAAAACAGCCAAAGCGTTCACTCAAGCACTAGGGGAGAAAGGGTAATAGAGAAAATAATAAGGAAGGGTACTTGTGAACTCGAGTTCGATAGATTATAATCTTTAAAAAAGGCTTATAGATTAACGGGATGCAGTGAATTAAAAATAAAGTCGCAATTACGCGGGAGGTGATGTGTTCAGTTCACCAACTCAATCCACCATCATCTCAAAGTTTCTTAGAAAATTTTCGTTTGGTTTACCAAGTGGCTTCCAGCGAAACGAAATCACATGGAGCCTGATCCCAGGGTATGTGCCATCCAAAGTTTGTTTCATGATCAATAGTGCTCACGGATTTAACGTTAAATCGGTGAGCCCCAAAATTAAACATTGCACATTACCAGCGCCATGCAGGATAATAGTTCACTAGATGAGTTGACAGCATTGAATAACGAGTTCGGGTCACCTACACTAAAACGTTTATAGTTTTGCTCTATCGAGATTGTTTTGAACTGGGATTGCAGTCAAATTTGGCTCCTCTGTGCCCTGTGGCTATTTCGGTCGACACACACACACAGGAAACAAATTTTAAAGTCCCGAGCATCGTGGCGTCAGATGTGGGTTCTTTTACCTCGCCGTACGGCCTCAACCTCTGCCGGGGAAAATGATTAAAGAAATTTACCCCACCCTGACCTCTTGGCGAGTATGAAAACTTCTCGGACATTTTCTGAAAGAAAGCATTCGCGACGACGCGTTTTCAATAGGCTTATACTGCTCGGGATCCGTCCTAGTCATAAAGTACAGGTCTTCTAGTTTCTTTATTCCAGACAATGCGACGTACGCAGCTCCCGGTGGAACTACTGCGGAATCTAACCAGACTATTACTTTGCCTAGATTCTGTCCCTGAACTTTACAGATTGTCGATGCGTAAGCGGGGACCATCGGGTAACAGGTCGCAAGTTGATCGTCTACCGTGTGCGTCACCGGATAGACCGCTACTACATTTCCGTTAGGCAGTTTCATAAAGACGCTTGCGTTTTGCTTTGTCAACACGGTGGCTGGTTGCCCATTGACTACGCTGTGCCTCTTATCTCTGTTCTGAGTTATGATGACCTTCATACCTTTCTGCAACTGCTGCAAAGGTAGATCGTCATTGAACTGAACGTCACCTAACAGGGTGTCTTGCGTGAAGAGGTTCACGGTGGCGACCCTGTTGACTTTGGCCGTGGCGCGTTGGCTGACGGTCAAGATCATGGCCTCCGGGGGAGTGGTCAACACGTTCAAGATATCTAGTTTGGACGGCTCTCTTGTGCAAAGTACCAGCGTACCTTCGAGACGCCTTAGAGTGTACAGACTGGGTTTGAAATGGCACAAAACGTTCAAAAGCTCTTGGTACATGGGATCGACGCATCGATGTTGCTCGACAAAATTAACCGTGACGCTGTTTTTGTACAGTGCCTTATTTTTCAGGACGCCCTCGGTAGGCCTGCTTCTTCCTTCGACGGTCTCGAAAAATCGTGGGATAATAATGTTTTTCTTTTTGTTGCAAACACACCCCAGTTGCTTTTCCAATACCGTGAAGGCTGTCGTTTGGAGGTCTATACATAAAAGACAATGGTAAGCTTTGTGAGTGGAATTTTATCTCGACCCAAATAGCTTCAAGTGTGTTGAACTTTAAAGGAATACTACTCTGCACCTTCACAATGTCCAAATGATGGGCACAGTGTAGCACACAACCACCCCTACCATCCTCAACTGGTCTGTCCCTTCGAAAGAATTTATACCCTGGAATCTTAATATCTTCACCACAAACTTTGCTTGTGAGCTTACTTTCTCTAATGCGGAGCACATAAAATTTCACCTTATCCAATAACAATTAGATCCCAACCAGCTTCCATTTTGTCATTAGCCCATTGACACTGATGTAAGCAAGCTTTAGTTGTGAATTACTGGATGGTATTTCTGTTCTTAGTGCTGAAAGATTACAATCCTGATTGGAGCTTTGATCTAGCCCAGTAAAGGTGCTTTGTGTGGTGTGGCATGGACTGCTTGCTGTTGTAAGGGAGATGGCAACATCAAGTACACGTTCACATAACATTTGTAGGAGTAATTCCCTGTACTTGGGTGGGGTCACGTTTCCACACTGTATGTGAAACTTCAACTTGTAAACACTGTGCACTAGAGACATGCGATTTCTAGCTACTTTTCGTCGGTATGATGAGCATTTATCGCAATCTGGACTATAAGGACTTGGGTTAGGATTGATGGGTCCACTTGTAAGTAATGATAGTTGTAACATAGCAGGGTTGTAGCTAAGAAATTTGTCTGCCGGTTAGCTTAGAAATTGAGCCGGTAGAGCTGACGGGGGTAGGTATTGGGGGGTGAGTATGGGGGGCTCCCCCAGGAAATTTTGAAACTTTTAATTCAGTTTGGTGCACTCTGGTGAAATCTAGGGGCTCTTTTATGCAAAAAGAAACAACCACCAAAGATATATTTTTTAGCTCGGGACATGATAGACAGATGTGAAATATTATATTCAGATTGCTGACTGTCATCATTGTCATCAGAGTTTTTTCGAGCTGGTAGGAAATCAAGAATCCCAGAAAAGGGATCAATTTTTTTTTAGTTTTTGTGCAAATTCCAATTGTCCATTTAAAGTTATTTCCTTCCTGTGTTTCATTGGCCTGGGATCAAAAGAATCAATCCAAGAGTCATCTTGTGCTGTTACTTTTCTTTTGTTTCTCTTTCCATGACCATGTGATACTTTCATTTCTAAAAGAGATACTGGTGTGTTCTTGGGTGTGGGTTTTGGGTTCCAATATGCAGACACAGAGGTGACAGACTTTCGTTGATTGGAAAGAAAATCATCAAGCTCAAACAATGTCGCACCTAAGTGTCGGCATCCTTGATCAGCTCCACCCTTACATCTGCAGAATGCAGAGTACACAGAACCATTTGAATCAGGTGCAAACCATAGTCTATAGTACTTTATACCCTCTTGTGTTTTTTCTTTCTGTGTTGGTATAAACTCTCCCACAAACACAAAATAAGTACTGCCATCAAGATCTTGCAGTCTGTTCACCAAGGCTTTGAACATGGCCATTTAAATGCAAGCATTATGTAACGGAAGGAACATAATGGTTTTTATGTTGGGACCAAAGATAAGCTTATCAGTGGATAACAGCTAAGGAGCGGCATTGCGATAAGCAGTTCTCTGGGTGGTCTCTGCGGTATATTACACGGGTCTTTATTTGTCACGTGGAGAGACATCAGCTATGTAAAGGCTGCGATAAGTAAGTTCTTCCCCTTTTTCTGTGAACAAGCTCAGCGAGCACATCTCAGCGAAAGTGAAAGTCTATTGCAACTCATTTTTGTCCCACCACCCCCACAACGCCTCCTTGGTTGTTTTCTAATTTTGTTTTTATTTTTGTGCGGGCGTAATTTGCCCCCACCTAATTTTTCCTGAGTTGAAATGTCATAGTGATTTATAATTTCATTATAACAGTGTGCTATTGTAATCACAACTTGTTAGTGATTTTGTCAATTAAACGCCTCTTAAGTGGCCATTAAAATCCAGCAAGATCGCTGTATTTAATGACAGTTAAGCGAAGGCCGTCGCATGCACACAGAATCGCTACGACGTATTGTTAACCTGTTGGAAGGGCGTCCCAATAGAAACATAAATTATATTCTTCAAATGAACGCCAAGAGGACAGCATAGCTTTGTCGTAATCAGTTTTACTCATTATCAAGTGATTGAAAATGTCCATCAGTCCAAATGGAGGCACCTGTGAGAAGTCATGGGACAAGGATGACATTTGAAAAGGATCTGGAATGTTAAGTCCTGCAGGTAAAGTAAGGCGTCTAATCAAGCATTCATCAATAGAACAATTTTCAAAATCAGGATCAATGGGAAGGTCCATACTAGCAATTGCTTTAGCCAGCTCAATAAGTTGGGGCTTGCAGTAATTGGAAACTTAAACACCCCTTGCTGAAATGAACTCTTTGATGGCTTTTATATCCATGTTTTCAAAGTTAGGAGTGGCATGGGATTGTTTTGAAGAAGTGGAGGTTGAGCTAGGTTGAGTTGTGGTAGTTGTTGCTGGAGATGGACCTTTTGCCTTTGGAGCAGGGTCTTGTGATGATTCCATTGTAGAATTAGTTTCAAGACTTGTTCCATTTTTAGGTGCTGGTGATGATTGTTTAACAAAGTTGTTCAGTGGTTGTGATGGCTGTTTGCTTTGTTTTGGTCACATTTGCTGGGGTTGGCTGTTTATGATTGGCTTTAGTAGATTTTGGAGATGTTTGTTTGAAATAGGTAGCTTGTGATGGCTGTTCAGCAGAATTAGTACTACTACAAGCTGAAGATGATTTTTTGGCAGGAGTACCTCTACTTGATAAGTTTCCTTTTCTTTGTTTAGTGGGCTGAGTTTGGGGGGACTGCTTGATAGTGTTAGTTGTTGTTGATGATGGTGGAAGGACATGTTTTTGAACTTTGTTTCACAGCTGAAGCATACGATTGTTCAATATTATCCAAATCTATTACCACTGAGGATGGTTTATTTTCAGGCGGGGGAGCATTGCAACAATTTCCTTAAGGAAGAATGAGATTGAAGTGGTTTGCTTGGGCATAATCATCATAATATTTCAGAGTAATGGGACATTCACAGCCCTTCTTTGTTTCCATAGGAGGGGAAAAATTAGTGATCTTGAGAGGGTTAAAAGTGAACCACTTTTTTTCTTTAGTTGAAAATGTGCTAATAATTCTCTTGAGCAGTGTTGCACAACTAAAGGTGTCAACAGTTTCTGCCCAAGACCCAGTAAGTTTACTTTTCTTAACATTTTCCTCCACTGAACGTGATGCAAACAGCAATGGCTGAAGTACCTGCGGATATTTCCCAATAAGGGAGTTACACAAGCTTCGAATTTCCCCGTGTTTTTTGTCACTTGTTTCATCCCTCCAAGTAGTATACGACAGACTTATGGACTTGAGACTTTTTTGGGCCGGAAGTTGGGTGAAAAGTGAGACTTTTCACCCATAGCGTTGCTATGTTTGACCCACCTCTAGCCACCTATTTTGCTGTATTTATGGAAAATATGGCTTACTGGTATAATGGTAACTGCTATCCATGCAGAACACTCAGGCTTCATTTTGATAAGATGGAGGATGGAAAAGGTTTTGCAGCATGTGAAAGAAGGGCACATGCTTCCAAGCTCAGAAGAAAATTGAAAGTAATTCAAAAAAATCACTTGTTCCAAGGACGTGCAAGCTCAATACAAATGGGAAACTGAACCAATAGTAAGCACTGCTTACAATTACTACTTGCAGGGGGGTACCCTTAACCCAACAAGTTCAAAACAAAGTTGGACGGATAAACAGGATTAAAGTAGGAGAGGAACCCGCTTAAGCCGATAAATCTGAAAATCGGTTTGAAGAAATACAAGACAATCCCTTCAAGACAATCTACAAACTCGCAAAGAGTTTAATTTGCTGCAATGCCGGAGGAATATACTTCATAGGTGATGAACCTCATAGGATATGTGGACCGGACCGTACCAGACTATACAAAAAACCGTTTGAAGTGTTGACAAAAACACAGAGACCGCTTTAAGAAAGGACAGCAAGCCCCTCTCCAACGCATAGATCATCTAAACAGGAAAAGGTAAAGAAGATACACACCAATCTTCCTTTAAAGTCTAAGAATGTATACGCAATCAGGAACATTCTTCTTTGGCAATTATTGTAGAATAGCAAAGGAATACGAAGGTTGCTGTCATCATAAAGTTGGATAGAATTTATCAACACTTCTGTAACTAAGTCTTGCTCATTGCTACAAAATGATTATCATAACAATTGTGTCTCACTATAAGCAGTTGCAATTGGTTCTTCATGGCTTTCAGGAAATGTACATTGTAATTCTAGCCTGGAAGTACACTCCTCCATCTTGTTAGCTTTGAACGTTCTTGACATGCAGCTACAATCAACAAAAAAACGTTCCGTGTTAATCTCTGCTTTAGGTTGGAGTAAAGCCAACATCTCAATAATCTTTTCCTTAGGCATTTCAGGGCGTAACGAACAACCCCTATGCAACCTTAAATATTCATCAATCCATGCAGGCTGTAAAAAGATTTTTGCCATTGCAAGAAAAACTGTAAACAAAAAACTTGCAACTTCACACTCTATTGGTCCAACAAGAAAATCGTTCAGTGTTTTTTTCACAAAAACACGCTGTCCAGAAGACAAAACATTGACTCTTGTTGCAGTAAAGTAGAAAACAGAGAACCGTGCTGCTAAAGTTTTCAAATCGCTGAATTCATTGATATCAACATTACTAGAGGCTAATATTGGCGCAATACTTCCACTTTTTTGGTCTCCATACTTTGTATTTATTACAAGCGTATCTTCGTGGCCATCTAATCCACCTTTTATAGCCTCTAATTTCTGCATTCCCCGTTTATTAATATCGTCCATCATTAGGATCATTTTTTTCCCACTAACTGCATTCTGTCCATAAAAAGTTTCAGTATCTGCATTGGAGATTTCGCCTACTAAATGAGAAGGAAAAATAGCACCTAGGGCAAGCATTAATTGGCTTTTGCCAATATTCTGATCGCGACTAATTACCATGACATTTCTAAACTCCTTGATTTTGTTAGCATAGGCAAGGAAAATAGCCAACCCGAAATCTAGTGGTAGGATTCGCATGAAATTCAACCAACGGCAAATACCGTTGTAAAGAACAGGGGGTCTCGTTGTATGAGACAACATAACACACCTGGTAAACAGCATGTATGCTTGCTCAGAAATCGATACACATGATTAATTGGATGCTCCCTCTTAGTGCGAGCTAAAGCTCGAAGCCGGGCAAGGCTGCATACTTCTGCTATTCTTTGCCCTGGGTTGGTAGTAGTGTCAAATAGAGAAGCTGCATTTGCTCTCTGCGTCCTCATCTTATCTTGACTTATTTTTTTCTTAAAGCCTGGGCTAAGTTTAAGTTTACCCTCCCTTAGGGAACTAAAGACGTAAAGGGCTTCCTCTTTCTCATGACACCTGCATTCGTCTAGAAATTTGTGAGCGAGGTAAGCGTCATATGCTGCTTTATACTGGACTACTCCTTCCTTAATGAGTTTTGACTCTAAGTGCTGATATTGATATTGGTATTTTATTGTAGGCCTATGCAACGTCCACCAAAAAAATGCATTGCACTCTACCATAGCACAGTGGATACCGGATTTCTTGCTTTTATGATGTCCGCAATCCCGTATGTTTTTAAACCCGCACCTCACGAATGCCTCGTACTTCGGACATCCGTGTTTGTCCAAGTCCAGGTGCGGGATATCTAGTTTGCTTAATAAGTCTCTTTCGATGTGCCCGCCTTTAAATGCCACGATATAGCGCTCTTTCGTCCTCGTTGCGTTATATAGGTCGAGCACATCTTTTTCCAGTTCTTTCAAATCTTTTGATTGTTCCTCGGGTTTTGCATCAAAATCTAACCCTGTAACATTCCTTGTCACGAACATAGCCGTCTTTTGGTCCTTTGGTGTCAGCTGACTGAAAGTGCATGGCATCTCGTATTTGTGGCAACCCGACTTTCCTCGCCAGGTTGTCCAACCGAGTTCACGACAATAAAATCGTTTTGCTATGCAGAATCCGTCCATGTCAATAATTAGGCATATTCTCTGCATGTCAGAGTCTGAAGGAATAGTAGCGCATTCCACGTGGACACGTCGTTTGCAACAAGACGAAACAGATAATCCCCATTCCTCCTCGAAACAAACAAAGCACCTGTCTTGAGATAGACCATCTTGATTAGAATATAGGATTGCGTCTGTCGTGGCACACTCTGAGTGAACCGGTTGTCTACAGCAAGTAGAAAGCGGTAAATCCCACCGTTCTTGAAAGCAAATCGAGCACCTATCAAGCAAGTCATGATACGATCACGAGTTTCTCGTGAGTATACCAACTTTCTCAGCATCAGCGCCTGTAATATGGACCTTAGCCAGCCATCTCCACCATCCATCGCGTTCGCCGGTCTCTTTTGCGCTGTCTGATGTATGAGGGTATTGATGGCGAAGCGCGTATCGGGTCAAAATGACATAATGCGGACCGGCTTGAGAGCAAGAAACAAAAGATTCTTTTGATTCTGCTATTTAATGCTTAAACTCATTCAGGCTTAATGTTCTCTGTTACTTTGGTGTAGTCTTTCCACACAAAATGTATCTCTGAATTATCATCTTCGATAACAGCGGTGATCTGTTGTTGTGAGTACAACAAGCAGTTACCTTTGGCTTTCTCGTACCAGCTTCCTGGTACAGGATTGCACATGACAAAGGCCCGACAAAAGGCATCCCGTGAGCAAGACAAACTGCATTCTGTAGTATTGGAAGCTTGTACCGCTTCGCGGGGCTGTTGATTTGCTTGAACTCTCAGCCGACTTAAAATAAAATTTTTCTCTTCTCTCTGAAGCCTTCCACGCCCACTTCCGTGGCGGATGTGGCTTGTATGGCTGAGCTCCCCTCAGCATAAGTAACCATCTTTTCTGCATAACTCGCTCTCGGTGCATTGCGTAAAATACTTTTTTTGGGCACAGGTTCTTTGACATAAATATCATTTTTTAAGAATACTCCTTTGGGGTATTTTATTGTAGGCCTATGCAACGTCCACCAAAAAAATGCATTGCACTCTACCATAGCACAGTGGATACCGGATTTCTTGCTTTTATGATGTCCGCAATCCCGTATGTTTTTAAACCCGCACCTCACGAATGCCTCGTACTTCGGACATCCGTGTTTGTCCAAGTCCAGGTGCGGGATATCTAGTTTGCTTAATAAGTCTCTTGCGATGTGCCCGCCTTTAAATGCCACGATATAGCGCTCTTTCGTCCTCGTTGCGTTATATAGGTCGAGCACATCTTTTTCCAGTTCTTTCAAATCTTTTGATTGTTCCTCAGGGTTTTGCATTAAAATCTAACCCTGTAACATTCGTTGTCACGAACATAGCCGTCTTTTGGTCCTTTGGTGTCAGCTGACTGAAAGTGCATGGCATCTCGTATTTGTGGCAACCCGACTTTCCTCGCCAGGTTGTCCAACCGAGTTCACGACAATAAAATCGTTTTGCTATGCAGAATCCGTCCATGTCAATAATTAGGCATATTCTCTGCATGTCAGAGTCTGAAGGAATAGTGGCGCATTCCACGTGGACACGTCGTTTGCAACAAGACGAAACAGATAATCCCCATTCCTCCTCGAAACAAACAAAACACCTGTCTTGAGATAGACCATCTTGATTAGAATATAGGATTGCGTCTGTCGTGGCACACTCTGAGTGAACCGGTTGTCTACAGCAAGTAGAAAGCGGTAAATCCCACCGTTCTTGAAAGCAAATCGAGCACCTATCAAGCAAGTCATGATACGATCACGAGTTTCTCGTGAGTATGCCGACTTTCTCAGCATCAGCGCCTGTAATACGGACCTTAGCCAGCCATCTCCACCATCCATCGCGTTCGCCAGTCTCTTTTGCGCTGTCTGATGTATGAGGGTATTGATGGCAAAGCATGTTCTCGAATCTCAAAGTGGGTGGTAAAGTGACATATGACCCGATTCTGTTTCGTTTCTTTCTCTCCAGACATTCATTGCTCCAACATTTTTCTTTGATTTTGTTTTGAATACATGGGTGTCCATTTGATTTTTGTTCGTAAATCTTTACAAAACTATGAAATTTAGATTCTTTTAGTTCGAGTAATTTGGTATCGAATTCGTACTTTCTACCCATCTCGCATAAGCGAAAAAAATCACACAAAGATGTTTTTAATGATATTCACAAACATCTTTCTTTGAATTTTCAAAAGAAAACCAACCGTAAATTATATTCTCCTAACGATCCCAAACATACTCTCGATTTTCTATTTCGGACATTTGATTATTTGTCACAAGTAGAATTCCAGCTTGGTATGAAACATATCGGAGAGAAGGCGAGTTTTATTTCTTCTTTGAAACAATTTAGAGAGGATGATAAAGACGGGTGGACTGAAGTCGTTCGTTTTCTTTCTAAATTTGGAAAACACGGGTTTGACTTAGAACAGAGTCTGCAAAAAGGAGAGATTGATCATTCAGAATTCGACGATTCCATGGATCAGTTTCTCGTCCAATTAGGAACAACTGTTCAAATTCCTTTCTTTCTATTGGATGAAGAAATGGCGCGAAGAAAACGCGCCAAAATTGATTGATTCTATATAAAACATACCATTTCTATCTGATCTTCCTCTCCAGTTCTCTTCATTGCTTTCAATTTCACACGCTTGTACGAAAAGAAAAGCAAAGTTTCAGCGAGGTTTTGCTGTGCAAAGAATTATCCATATCACATACTGTGCGAATTAAGAGAACAATGAAAATTAATAACGCCATGTACATGATTTCACGAATAATTATGAGCACTGGGCTTGAATACATCAGGATACATCCTGAGCTTCTATTGGTAAATTACTCCCAAACTCACCATTCCAAAATACAATGGGCTTCATCAATTACAATCGCGTGAACATTCCTTTGATACTTCTCAGTTTGGAATAACTCTAGTCCTTGCTTGCAAGGTATGAAGGCTTCGGAATGTGTAAAGATGTCTTCGTATTTCGCATCTCTTAGCTGTGAGAGGTTCGCGTCTCTGAAATCGAGTTCCAAATCCTCCGAGTTCGTTTTGTTCTTCACGTTTAATATAGCTGCATTGACATTTCCTTCCTTGAGCCTTCTGATCTGATCTTTGATCAGTGCATTTAAAGGGGAAACAATAATTACTACGGGATGTGATTGCGCTCCTTGACGTCCACAGTTGATTTTGTCGAGGAACAACGAAGGAAAAAGGTGAAATATGACTGACTTTCCATATCCAGTTGGTAAGACTGCAACAACATCACGACCATGGTAAATTGCCTTGAGACAAATCACTTGCTTAACCTTTAGATTAACATTGGAATAAACACTATTCGAATTTGCTGCCTGAAGGCTACTGTAAAACATTGTGGGTAATGGCGGACACAGCGCGATGCCATCAGCCTCGCTTTGAAATCGACAAAGCTCAAAGCGACAAATTGCCTGATTACAAGAGGACCCCTCCCTGATGTTCTCAATTGTCAAGGTAGCACGTGACCAGACCCAACCAGGGTCTCTCCTCTCTCGCTTGGGCGGGAAGATGAGAGACCCTGGGAACGAGGTTGATCGTTAGGAAAGATTCTAAACTCGGTCGTCTCTCTACACAACACGCAAGGACAAGACTGATACATTGAACCAGGAAACATACATCTTTCCTTATTAGCAAACTGATCAAGGCACTGCTTCACTGTTTGATCATCTGTAGAATTTTCAAAATCTTCTTTAATGAGAAGGACCATAAGACCGTGTTCGAAGGATTCTAAATCAAAAAATCTCTTTTTTAGTCTATATAGATCATAGTAGTAAAAGGTCTCCAACAATAAAATACTCACGCGAAGTCTCGGCACACGAAGACAGGGATTTGCACGAAGGCAGGACGTGTGAAGACATTGAAGAAGTTGAAAGCACTAATGAAGACGAAGATGTTGAAACCAATGAAGACGAAGATGAAACTGATGAAGATTTGCATAATGCACGTGTTAGGCGGTTCAATTTTGGCTCTGAAGTGTTGAGCTTTTTATTTCCTATTAGCTTCTATTACAACCCTAACGTCAATGGAATAGCTTCGAGAATATCTAAACTACTGCTTGGGCAAATACCAGACCAAAACTACAATGGAAACGAAGGTTTTTTATATTCTAACTTTGAGCACTTCTTCTCAACAACATGGCGGAATTCTATAAAGATCACTATTATGGCCAAGGTCAAGCGGTCTGCAGCTCCAACCACCCTATACAGCAATTCAGTACTGGTCTTTCATCCAGTTGTTAAACTGGTACATGACATCGAAGTGAACCCAGGTCCTAATAAACCTACTAAAGAGAGTCCAACAAGTAGCAAGAACAACAACAACATTCAGATTGCGCATCTTAATGTACGTTCGCTCAAGAATAGAGGACACTTTGTTCAGGTTAAGGACACCGTTACGTCACATAGCTTTGACGTTTTTACAATCTCTGAAACATGGCTGGACCACACTGTATCTAATCTGGAGATCGAAATACCTGGCTATGATATTTATAGAATCGACCGCCAAAACAAGAGAGGCGGAGGAGTGTGCGTTTACGTGCGACAAATTTTCAAGACCGAGGTACTCAACGAAATTTCAGGAACATCGGACAATGGATTCCATCAACTCTGGGTAAAGACACAAGTACGAAATCTAAAGTCATTTCTTGTCTGCACGACTTACCGGCCTCCTGGAAGGCCAACTACGTCGCTCGACACTGACCTCGGTGCAAGCCTGATCTCTGCATCTCTTCTGAACAAGCCGATCTATATACTTGGGGACATGAACTGTAACTTGTTACAGCCTGATTTAGCTGATTCTCAAGCTTTTGTGAACTTCTGCCATACATACAATTTAAACCAGATGGTTACTCAGCCAACACGTATGACGGATTCCACCGAAGCTTTACTAGATATAATTCTTGTCTCAAATGCGAAGCAAGTCATCGAAGTTAAAGTTTTACCATCATCAATAAGTGATCACGATCTTGTTTATGTTACACTGAGGCTGAAAAAGCAGCGAATTCCAACTACGTTTATGACTATCAGAAGTTTCAAAAATTATTCTTTGGAGAGATTTAATGATGATATCATATGTGCACCCTGGTCAGTTCTGGAAACCTTCGATGATCCCGACGATAAACTTCATGCCTTTGATTTGTTGTTTAACGAGATTTTGGATAGACATGCACCTTTAAAAACTATTCGCCTGCGAGGACGACCGAATCCTTACATTACCGATGAGATTCGCGATTTAATGGCAACAAGAGATGGCTGGAAACGTAAGTTCAAACAAACTAAAGATCCGTTGGCTTGGTCCAGCTACAAGAGCTATTGTTGACAGGTGAAATGGAAAATTCGCCTTGCTGAAAAGGAATTTATGGAACGACAAATCAAAGAAAATGGAAATAACACCAATATGATGTGGAAAGTCATTCGTAATTGCATTCCTAAAAAATCTGCTCCTCAGAACTTCTTTTCAGAGGATGCAAATACTGTGGCCAATGAATTTAATAACTTCTTTGCAAACATCGGTAAGAATACAATTCAGAAAATCAGCACCTTGGCCGAACAATTCCAGTGTGAAGCACACGACCACTCGTTCACCCCTAGGGAATACCCCGCATCTGAACAGTTTGTTTTCGACACTAATGTAAATGTCAACCAAGTACAAAAGATTGTCGAATCTATGGCAACAAATAAGTCCCCTGGGATAGATAAAATCCCACTTCGCGTTATTAAGGACTGTCTACCTTCCATTCTACCTTCAATCACATCGATTATTAATGCCACCTTTCTCTCTGCTCAATTTCCCAACGTTTGGAAAATTGCGGAAGTGACACCTATTTTGAAGGATGGCGACCGGGAGATTCCTAACAATTACAGGCCGATTTCACTGTTACCTGTGCTCTCAAAGATTTGTGAGAGAGTTGCCCACGATCAGTTGACGTCCTTTTTAATAGCAAACCAACGTTTGTCACCCAAGCAGTGCGGTAATAAGAAGTGGAACTCTACTGAGACATCTATCTTACAAACAACTGACGCAATCCTTGAAGCCATTGATAAGAAACAGCTAACCGCCACCGTGTTCCTCGACATGAGCAAAGCCTTTGATAGTGTTGACCATGGAATACTTCTTTCCAAGCTTCAGGATATTGGATTGTCACCTATCGCTATCAAATGGTTTCGCAGCTATCTCCAGTCGCGCTACCAGGTTGTTAAAATCCATAACGCTATATCAGCCCAACTTCCTATGACTTGTGGAGTGCCACAAGGAAGCATTCTGGGACCGCTGCTCTTTAGTATCTACACTAACGATCTTCCGAGTATTCCACACCACAGTTCCCCTCAGTGTTACGTAGACGATACTAAACTGATACTAAATTTCAATCTACAGGACCAGGCAAACGCGATTGCCAAACTAAACGAAGATCTATGCAGAATTAGTAACTGGACTTTTAGAAATCAACTCCTTATAAACCCTAGTAAAACTACTTTAATTGTTTTTGGCAGCAGAGCGATGGTTAGCAAGGTAGAGGATTTTCGACTAACTTTGTTAGGAAAAGAAATTACACCGGCTACCGTTGCTAAGGATCTGGGAGTCATTCTGGATCCCTGCTTGACATACAACGATCATATAGCTTCGACAGTGTCCGGTTGTATGGCGCGCCTAGGCCAGATTAATCGAGTCAAACATATTTTTGACTCAACTACCTTAACTATTATAGTTAATGCTTTAGTTTTTAGCAAGCTATATTATTGTTGTAATGTTTGGAGCAACACCTCCGAGTACAACTTAAGTAGGATCCAAGCTGTACAAAACTTCGCGGCTCGTATCGTCAGCAACTCAAGGAAATACGACCATATTTCCCCTATCCTTAAAGATTTAAAGTGGCTACCTGTCAGAGAGCAGTTGTATTATCGCCACGCAATAATGGCCTTCAAATGTATGTCAGGTTGCGCACCAGCGTCTTTATTTTCTAAATATATTCAAAGAGCTACGATCACCAAGCGTACAACGAGGAACTCCCAGATGCTAAATATTCCTTTGTATAAAACAGCCACAGGGCAAAGAACCTTTTATTTCAGGACAGTCAAACTCTGGAACTCACTGAATACTACTCTTAAGTTGAAACCGACACTACAGGACTTGTCTACAGGACGTTGCCTGAAGAGAAGCCTCATTTCAAACTTGTAGTGACTTAATTGTTCCATTTTTGTTGTTTTATTTTAGTTTTCGGTTTGATTGTCATTTTACTTCCTAGTTAATTAGTTAATTAATTTACCTGTACATAGTATTAATTGTCTCTTTATTCTGAAAAGCCCAGTTGGGATGAATAAAGTATGTATGTATGTATAAGATCAGGAAAGGGAACGAGAGGACGCAAGACAAGAAGTGGTATGTTTGTGTAGAATTAGATTTTGCCGCCTTTTTTCACGCTCTTTCTTCCTCCAATAAGAACAAAGGAATCTGAATGGTCAATCCCAATTGGATGTAGAGTTCATCCATTCGCTCGTTATATTCTTCGTATCCAATTTCACCATCTTCTAATTTACTTTTTAAATTGTATCGATGTTTTCCAACCTTAGACAGAAAATGAACGACCTCTGTCCAACCAGCTTTGTCATCCTTCATGAATTGTTTCAAAGCCAAAGAGAAAGCCGTTTTATCTTCAAATCGTGTCAAGAAAACGCCTAGATTTTCAGGATTTGACAACATTTCAAAAGATTGAAACATAAAATCGATGCTATGCTTCAAATCGTAATACAATTTCAATTTTGCTTTCTTCTGACAATTTGGAGAGGGATGTTTATGTATCTCGTCAAAGACAGAATTATGTGATTTCTCCTCGTCATCTGACCTTTTTCTCTTGTACGTGTTCTCGATGTCACGAGACGAGAGCGGTTTGGTGAAAGAGAAACCCATGACAGACATGATGTTTTCCGAAATGGGAAACAAAGAATTGTTAAACATCTCACGAAGTTTGGCCAGTAACCTACTCTGATCCTGCAAACAACGCATGATCTCTCCAGCCTTACACATCGCTTCTGCCCTGAGACTACTTAAAGCCGGTTGATTTTTCATAAAATTGGTGGGTAAATAAAGAAATTTGGCCTTATGGTCCTCTAGTTCTTCATCGAGACTAACCATCAAAGTTTTCTCTTTTTTGCTCACTATACTACCACTATCCTGTTCTTGGTTGGGGGGTCCTGGGGACACTTCCGTCACGTTTCCTCCTTCCAACTCTGTCACGGTCTGTCCGACGACCTCTGTCACATTCTGTACAACGATCTCTGTCTCGATCGGTTGCTGTGTTTTTGATTTTTTGGTGGGTCTTTTTGGGCGCTTCTTAACCGTCGAAGATTTGGCGGTCTTCTTGGCTGGAGTTTTCTTGACTG
>BLFK01000076.1:10319-12819 GCA_014634185.1 Astreopora myriophthalma | reverse complement strand
TCCAACAATACTTGCGCTTGTGCAACCGTTAGATGTAATCGTAAGGACTTACTGCGATGCGCCAAGGAGAAATTGCGCCCCGGACAAAGGGTAATTAGTCAAAAAGGCAATGTAGTTTTTACGAAATGGCATGACAAACGAGATGTTAGTGTAGTTTCTACTAATTGTAGTCCTCTAGCTCCAGATGTTGTTGTAAATAGGCGAAACAATCAGCAAGTAACAAAGCCAGCAGTGATAGATTTGTACAATAAGCACATGGGGGGTGTTGACCTTGCTGATCAACTGCGTCAGTATTATTCATTAGGTCGTTCATCTAGAAAATGGTACAGGTACCTTTTCTGGTTTTTAATTGATCTTTCAGTTTGTAATTCTTTTGTTTTGTACAATAACCATAGGCTAGGGCAGGGACAGGGTAAAATGAGGCAATTGTTGTTTAGGACTAATTTAGCTAAGCAGCTGATCAGTGGATTTTCGTCTTCTACTTCGCTAGGTCATTCCGCTAAGCGCCGCAAGATTGAGAATTTGTCCCTCTCGGCGCCAAATGTAAATAGGCATTTCAGTGTTAAAATTGACGGAAGAAAGAAGGTTTGTGTCCAGTGTAAGAGGGTGGGTAGAAAAACAGCGAACGCGAATCCAGTCCAGACTAGTTTTAAGTGTTTGCAGTGCGACGTCCCTCTTTGTAAGACATGTTTCAACGAGTACCATATGTACAACGATTGATGCTTTCTTCATCACCCGAGTCCCCATTCATCGATACATCGGATCAGACGAGAAACAAGTGGCATTCGAGGAGCTCTAAATGTAAATATTTCTTTTGGCCTGATTCATTTGGCTTCTATTTGGCCTTCTATTTGCGTTCTATTTGGCCTTGTCTTGGTGTTTTGTTTTGCTGTGTTTAGCCGCGGTTTGTCATTTCATTTGTTTAGTAAGCCGTTGTAGCTTACACATTTGGATTTTTGACACTTTTACCATGGTTTTTGCATTTATATTTTTGTCTTTGGCAAAGTTTGGCTGCCATTTCTTTTTTTCGAATTGGAAATAAACATTGTTCGGAAAATCAGAGCGTGTTTTTTGTTGTTGATTCCATTGCGTGCGTGGATTGCATGTGCATTTATTTCTGTTTACAGGCTTTCTTGCAACTTCAAAATTTCGCTTTTTTATCGCCTGTTCTTTTCCATTTTGAGTCTACCTGACCTGAAAAAAACTCAGATTACTATTAGTTAAGGTCACCAACAGTGTAAATATTAATTATTGTCCCCAACTTTCGGATTTTCAGTGACTCTAATCTTGTGTGTTTGTTCAAAGCGTTGAATGTTCAGTTTCGGCAGTTTTCTTGTGGGGGAAAAAAATACTTTTTTACGCTTCTTGTGCCCCTTTCAAGCACTTATTTCAATCTTTCCAGCATTCTTTTTACAGATTCTGGCTGCTTATTTAGTCAACTTAAAGAAAAGGTTACGCTTGTAACCCGATCCCAGGTATGATTCTACTGCGCATATGGTTTATTTCAAGCTGTCGTGTAATCCAATATTCTGTGAAAAACTGCCAGGGAGATGTATGGTCACGCCCGTAATTGGCCAGGAAACAATGGGTTAAGCGGCCACTTTTCAAAGTCCCGAGGGTGGCCGCTTAATAGAGGTCGGACTGTATATTGCAATCCTAAGCTGTTGTGAAATACCCACAGACTTCGGGCCTGGCAAAACCAGCACACGTTTCGCAGTTTGGCCTGGCAGGAAAACATATATGACGACCCAAGTCTTGCTTTACGGAAGTAAAAATGCTTTTTACTCTGGCCGAAAATATTTCTTCTCGTCCATAACAATGTTTTGTCGCTTAGTAACGCTCTTGGCAGCTTCCGTTGGTAAGAGCGCAACCTTCGCAACGCCTGCTATGAGGCTGAATTGAAATCAACTAGAGCATACTCAGCATTAGTTGTACGTTTTGATCACAGATAAAATACACCTTCTACATAACGCACAGACTCGCTCATCAACCTGCATCTGCAAAGCGCACTGGTAACAATCTGTGGCCACACACCAATGTCGCATCCTTAGGTCGGTCTACGCAAATATCACAAACACCAGAAATATCCTGGGATGGAGGGGGATCTGTTTCATCTTCTTTTTGATCCGTGATAATTTTGCTGCAATCTGACGAGTTCAATCTGAGCGGACCTTTGTGTCTAGGTGCCAATCTACCGGGATCAGGTCCTCTTCCTTGTCTTGTATTGTCTTACTCAAAGCACCCTTGGACTTTTTAATGGTCCATGGTGCCTGCGCACCTTGAGCAGGTGACCTAAGAGATGGCCACTCTTCATCGAATCTGTTTCTTGACACAGTACACGATTTACTAGTGTCATCCTTTCCAACGAGAGCACTAGAATACGATTTGCCATTCATTTCCACCGTTGTCCCTGAATTTTGAATCAAACAGTCGTTCACAAATTCGTCAGGCTCTGGCTTATTTTTCCTCTCCAAAATAGCGGCATAAGAATTCGCATCTT
>BLFK01000075.1:143707-146207 GCA_014634185.1 Astreopora myriophthalma | reverse complement strand
ATCTGGGATCACACCCCGGGGATCGGGATCAGCGGTGTTTTTCATTGGATCAAGGATCAGGCGTTCTGGATCAACAAAATTTTGCGGAATCAGGGATCCAAATTCTCAGCACTTTTGGAACCAGGGATCAAACATTTGGCTAAAATTACGGGATCAGCAATGAAAAAATATACCTCGTTACGACCCTGCATTGTTTCGCATTTCTTCAGGTCTGTGGGCAAGATATGTTTTGAAGAACTGGACTGGACAACGGGGACCTCCAGTGGCAAACATTTTTGGCTGGATGGTTCTTTGTTTCTTTCTTAGACCGCCTTGCCGGGTCTTTGTTGGGTTTTCTTCAAATGTTACGTACTCTGTGCCTTGGTCGTCCTTGTTCAAGCTGAAATCTTCTACAAACATTTCATGGTGCTCTTGGCAACCTCGAAGACCAAAATGTGGCGTGAGCAGATACCACAGAGTATAAAGGAGTGACTTTGGATTTTGTTCGCCAAGTACACGATTTTTCCATAGCTGCTCTTCATCTTGAACGGTAAGTGCTTTTGTTGCATTTGGTCGTTTTTCGTGGCCTTTTTCGCGAAGAGCTCTTGCTTTTCCCTCTAGGACCTGTCTGCACTTGACGAATTCTCGGTCCTTCGCTATGGATATTTTGCTGTCATTTTCCTTGAGGTGTCTGTCGAGGGCAGCTAACATAACCCTTAGGCTGTCCGGCTCATAGTCGGAGCCATCGCTTTTGCGAATTTAGGCAAAGAAGCGCGAGAGACATTCGTCCAATTCTCTAGCTTCGTATTTGACAATGTCGTCGTTGAGGCCCTTGCTTTCTGCCCACGATTTCCAAACATTCATCCACGTCTTAGTACTTTTGCCTGTATTTTTGTTTACTGCTTTTTCGGCAAGCTTTTGTATTTCTTCACCGGAAGTTTCTGGGAATCTTGCCGCCATTTTTTTGAAAACAAAAGCAAAAACGTCATTGTGTTCAGTGTTGTCATGGTAACTTTGTTATACCGCTGCTGTTATACCATTTTTGCTGTTATACCACTATTAAGCGGAAATCGCGATACTATCAACCAATCAAATCTCCGAAATTTCTCGGCTTATAATATATATATAATTCTCGGCATATTATAACAGTGGAAATCCACTCACTTACCTACTACAGTATCTTTGAATTCATTTCTGTTTCTATTGATTGTAAGATTTGAACAGGTTGTTTTGTTTTTGTTCAAAGCTCTGGCCTTTTTGCTACTCACTAAAATATCACTCAATAGATATTGAGTAGCAAGCAAATAAGATTACAGGATTTGTGATAGTATGCGAGTGGATTTCTACTAATTAACAATTAGACCCATAGCCCGCAAGGGCTACGGGCCAATAGCCCATGAGGCGAAGCCGAATGGGCTATTGACCTGTGGCCCTTGAGGGCGAAGGGTCTGATTGTTTTAGTATCACCCAACTAGTCGGACAGAAAAGGCAAGAATAAAGTTAGCAAATGCAAGTTGAAGAAATATTTATTTGGGAATAAAACGAAAGAAAGCATCACGCTTTTCCCTACTTGAGGTCTATTACTAATAGTCCTCTAGTTGGGTGATACTAATACTGGATACTTCTCACCAACACTATTGTGGGATTCTGTAGTTCCCACCGCATGCTGGGAACAATGTCAGTATTTTGATTAAATCTTGTTGCATACGTCTTGAAGCTGTCTCATTTTCTTTGACAAAATGTTACACTTATATCATCTCCCAGATTGCAAGCAGCAATGCTCAAGATGCCTGCTCATGGAAGTGATGAGTTTTGATCCATTTCTGTTTTAAATGGCCCTTCAACTTCCATCAACTGTCACTGTGAATAGTAACAACTGACGGCAGTAAAAAAGTAAAAACGTTTGTTGGATTTTAAACTATAAAGTCTGCATGTTATCGAACAATATCACATTCAGTTTTATATCTACATTTGATCTACAACCAAATTGGTTTATATGTAACTTGAAAGTAAAGAAGGCAACAAGTAACTGCTGGCTTAATCCTGCATACACAGCATACTAAATTTACTCCACATTTAACTGAGACCAGGGGAGTTCTTCTGCAGTAGAGCAACAAAATCCCTGATCACAGGCATTGGTACATTGGAATCAATGTGAATATTGACAAACATCTTGCGCTCCCAGGGCGGCATTAACACACCAAGTGAAACTTTCATTTCTTGCACTTGACTCCGGCTAATTGGTTGTGGATGCCACTGCTTCAGCATTCCAGAGTCTGGACAGCAAGTTAACTGCATGGAAAAAAAGAATCACTGTTACTGTATGTGAAGGGGAATGTTTATCCCTTAAATTGTATTTTAAGAAGAAAATTCTTGAATCTGATTGCTTAATATCAGCCGCCCTGATCTGAACCTTGATTCATTAGACAGTCGCACATATGTCAATTATTGTACTTGTTAGTTGTAATTGGATACTAGTAAGTTGGATGCAACAGGCCTGAGTATTGGATAGCACATGTCA
>BLFK01000075.1:126207-136207 GCA_014634185.1 Astreopora myriophthalma | reverse complement strand
GCTCCCCATGATGTGATATACAAGGTCATTTAAAAACTTTTTAGAGAATCTGACCCACCCAGTTTGCATTGCGCGCCCCCTACGCTCATCCGCCATTTTCGGGGCCCCCGAAAGTCCTCTGTGTTTGATTGTCGAAATCAATCTGGTTCCATCCGCTTTAGAAATTGCGTTACGGGAATTCCGTTCGGCCGAGAATGTGGCAAATTTATTAGGCTTTCTTTTTAATGTGGTATTTTGTCAATTTCTAACCCCGGAGGATTATTTTAACGGAAAACACTGTGGTCGGTTTGACACTTCGTCGTCAAAATGGCGACGACTCGAGCGTCAAAGGGTCGCCCTCGGCGGACAGAAGCAGTTAAACGGCTGAAATTACGGGAATCAACCTTCATTTTATGGAATCAAAGAAAGGAAGCCCTCGGTCTTCATCGATTGACCAACAGCGAATTCGCAGAGATGCTTCTGCACCAGCAAGTGACTGATGTCGACCGGACTGGTCGTGGTTGGCGTAGAGAATCAAGAGAAGAATCGAGACCTGGAGAAAGCGAAGAAAATCATTCAACGCCAGGTCCAAGGAGGAGTCCAAGTAAGTATAATCCCGGCAAATCCCGTTTGCAAAGTTATATTGACTATTTCTGCGGAGTCTCTGCTTACTTATATCTGTGAAATTGAGAAATATAAGTGATTGTGATTTTTGTAATTTGCATTGAAGGAAGACGGCGGTTGTTTCATTCTACGCCAGCTACTCGGGGTCAACGTGTGGAGATATGCGTTTCTCCTGTTTCTCCTGTCTCCAGTGCTGTGGATAAATCGTCAAACAGCAAGTGAGTTTTATCGGTTTCTAACAGACTTCATTTGGCTATGTTTGAGAATACCTGGTGTAATGTTACGCTATACAGGAGCGTAAAGAAGAGGCAATAAAGACGTCAAACAGCCTTTATACGAACAGCAACAACTCCAGGTTTAATTACACACAAAAAGCACATGGTTCGAGAGTCATGTGACCAATACATTACGTCACACCTTTCCTATTTTTGAAGACAAAAGTCAGAATTGCCGAATTTAAACGAACTTATGACATACAAGCTTCCCATGATGAACTGAACGAGTAAAGTCAATGTCTCTAAACTATGCAGTAAAGAACTACTGAAAAAACTGAATGTCTGTCTGATAACTTGACTTAACAGTGAAACAAGTCAGGCTTAGGAAGTCCTTATTTAACTGTAACAAAGTCCTGTAAGTACTGTGGGGCGCGAGAAACTCGCCCACTCCTGGTCACAACTGTTGGTTTAACTGGGCCTGATGGTGGCTCCTGGCTTGGGGAACCTGCCACAGATTCTGTTTGCTTGGGTTGACCAGCAAGGTTGTTCTGGACTGGTTGACCTGTAAGCTGGGGTCTAATTGGTTCAGCTGCAGCAGGTGCTGTGTTAGACTGGTTGTCTTGCGGTGGTGGAACTAAACTGGTTTCAGAAGTCTAAACAAATGGTTCCTTAGACTGGCGGAGGTGTCTACGGTTTCTTCTGTACAGTCTACCATCTTCTGTCCTGACTTCGTAAGAACGGATATCACCCTGGTCTTCTACTCGTGCCTTAAACCATTTCCGCTCTCTGTCACCTGGTTTAGGGGCTACTCGGACGACTTCTCCTGTCTGTAATGGCGGGAGCTCCTTGGTGTTTTGATTGTAATACTTGGCTTGTTTGGCTTTCTGCTTTAGAAGTTTCTCCTTCACATCTTCTTGGACTTTTGGTTTTAACAGGTAACTGGTGGTGGGGAGCAGTGTTCTTGTTCTGCGTCCAAACATCCTTTGGGCGGGGGAGCTAGACATTCCTTCAGAAGGGGTGTTTCTCCAGTCAAGCAGGGATAAGTAGATGTCTGTGCCAGCTTGCTTGGCTTTCTTCATGATGGATTTTGCTGTCTTGATGGCATTTTCAACCTTGCCATTGCTCTGAGGATAGCCAGGTGAACTTGTGATGGCTTCAAACTCGTAGCGGGCCGCAAACTCTCTGAATTCTTGGGAACTGAATGGCATGTTGTCGCTGATTAGCTGATTTGGGATTCCATGGACTGAAAACAGCTTGCGGAGTATCTTAGTGATTCCCTTTGCGGTCTTAGTTTCTAGTCTGTCTATCTCGAAGTAACTTGAGTAGTAGTCAACCACACAGAGGTAGTCTGTACCATCAAGTGTGAAAACATCTGCGCCAATCTTTTGCCAAGGTCGATCAGCAACCTCATGAGAGATGAGAGGCTCCCTAGCTTGGTTTGACTGATAAGATGAACAGATGTCGCACTTCGAAATGTGGTCAGTTAGGTCAGAATTCATTCCTGGCCAATACACAGTTTCTCTTGCCCGTCGAAGGCAACTTTGAATTCCGGTGTGGGCTCCATGCAACTTCTCTTTAATCTTTGTGCGCAGGCTCAAGGGGATGACACAGCGCTGACCTTTGAAGATTAGACCATCCTGTGCTGATAGCTCATCTCTGACTAGGAAATACGGGTGGAGACATGTGGGGACTTCCTTCTTTGTGTCAGGCCATCCACTGATGATGGTTTTCTTCAGCTGTTGAAGAGTGTCATCTTGAGCTGTTTCTGCTTGAATTTCCTTCAGCGGGGGCTCTGAGATCGGGAGGAAATCGGTTGCATGGATAGTTTCAGCTTCTTCTTCAGCCTTAGACTGGATGGTGTTCTTGAGGAAAGCTCTAGATAGGGTGTCAGCTAGGTACATTTCAGAGCCAGGCTTGTACCTCAAGTCAACATCATACTGCTGGAGTCGTAACAGAAGACGTTGTAGATGCTTTGGAGCTGAAGCAAGAGGCTTCTTGTAAATCGATATCAGAGGCTTGTGGTCAGTCCACAAAATCACTCGTCTTCCAAATGTGTAGTGGTGATTGTGCTCTAGCCCGAAGACCTGAGCTAGAAGTTCTTTCTCAATCTGAGAGTATCTCTGTTCTGCTGGGGGGAGTGCACGGCTTGCATATGTAACTGGTTGACCTTCTTGCAATAAGACAAATCCGAGGCCGTTTTGCGATGCATCACCTTGTCCTTCAGTTTGGGCTTCTGGACTGAAATACTTTAGAACTGGGGCTTGTGTAACAGCCACTTTGAGGGACTGAAAGGCATGTTCTTGTTCCTGGGTCCATTGCCACTCAGCGTCTTTGTGTGTAAGCTTGCGGAGAGGCTGACATAACTCTGACAGGTTGCTTAGGAACTTCGAAAGATACTTAACCATGCCAATGAGACGCTGCACGCCCTGGACATCAACGGGAGTTTCCATGTTCACTATGGCATCAATCTTCTTGGGGTCAGGTTTGACTCCTTCACTGCTTAACAGATGCCCAATGAATGTCACTTGTTGGCATTTGAATTCAAACTTTGCTTTGTTTAATTTAATGTTCCTCTCTCTGCATCTTTGAAGTAAGCGTACAAGGTTTGCATTATGATCCTTATCTGCGTCTTCCTTGGTGTCACCCTGACCAGTAATCAGTAGATAATCGGCTATTCTGTAGATGCCGGGCAATCCTTGCAAGTTTTGATCAAGCTTCTGCTGGAAGTATTCAGGTGCAGGGCTGATTCCATAAGGCATTCTTAACCAGCGATGTCGGCCCCATGGTGTCTGAAAGGTAGTGAGGCGGCTCGACTCGTCATCTAACTCTATCTGGAGAAAGCCATCTTTCAAGTCTGCTTTGGAGAAAACTCGTGCTTTCCCAAGGTCTGGCAGAATGTCGTCAATCACAGGCAGGGGGTAGTGACTTCGATGGAGTGCCTCGTTCAGGGGTCTTGGGTCAAGGCAGACTCTGACTTTCCCATTCGATTTTGCTGTAACAACTGCACTGGACACTCACTTAGTCGGCTCTTCTACCTTTGTTAAGACACCAACATCTATGAGACGGTCAATTTCTTCTTTAAATTTTCCTTTCAGAGCTACTGGTACTCTGCGGGGAGGCATGACCACTGGGGAGACTGAGTCATCCACTTCGAGGTGTAACTTTCCCTCCATTCTTCCAAGTCCTTTGAAAATGTCCGCAAAGTCAGTTAACACTTGCTCTTTAGTAAGGGAGGCACTCTGAGAGGAGGTGAAAGTTTCATTGTTGCTCACCAGCTGGATATTGTGGTGTTGGACCACAAGAAGACCCATTTGTTGTGCTGCACGAGCACCTATTAAAGGCGTGTAGTTACCATCTACTACAACAAACTCGGCGTTGTACTTCTTTCTTGTCCTAGGATTACGCATGCTCACTCTTACAGTTCCAAGGGCTGAGATTTGCTGCTTGTTGTAAGCTGTCAGTAGCTTGTTTGTTTTCTGGATCTCTGCAACTCCTGGAAGATATGTCTTTGGAAGGACATTGCACGATGCACCAGAGTCAACTTGCATTCGTACGGGTTTCCCTTGTATCTCCATAACTGCATAGATCTTGTTCGGGAAATCAGACACAGAATTGACACTTTCTAAAGTACTAACATTGTCATCTTCGGTGGAGAGCTCTACAGATAAAATTTCCTCTTCCGATGAGAGATCGGTTTCGACAAGGGACACCTTCTTTCGAACGGTTTCCTTCGAGCTTGACTTCGGTGCCTTTGGCTTCTTCTTTTTAGGGCTAGTTTTCTTCTCATGAAGATGACACTTGCTAGCGACGTGATTCTCTCTCTTACACTTCTTGCAGACTTTACCGTAAGCGGGACACTTTTCTCTATTTCTTTCGTGAGACTTGCCACAGAATTTGCAGTCGTCAACCATACGGACATTTGGTTTTTCAGGGGACGATTTGACTGCGTTGACGTCGCTTGATTCGTTGTTTTGGCTTGTCATGGCTTGCATTTGCAATTTAGTCGCTTCGGCTGCTCGGCAGCTATCAAGACATTTATCCAAGGTTAATTTCGGTTCCTGGAGAAGCTTTTTCCTCAGACTATTGTCCCTGATACCACAAACCAAACGATCACGAATTAAGTCTTCCTTTAACGAACCAAACTCACAGGTTTCAGCAAGCGTGCGAAGTGCTGTTGTGTAGGCATCAATCGACTCGTCAGACTCTTGCAGACGATTGTTGAACCTGTATCTTTCGTAAATTACGTTTGTCTTTCCTATGCAGTAATTCTGCCACAATTCGAGCACTTTGTCTATGTTTTGCCTGTCATCATCCGACTGAAACGGCAACCCAGTGTGTATTTCCAAAGCATCTGGACCGATACACGTGATAAACGTGGCGACGCGAAGCGTTGAAGGTTGTTTGTCCAACCCAGTGACAATTTCGTACGCTTTCCAAATCTGGATCCATTTTTTCCAGTTGGCTGCCAAGTTTCCTTTAGTGTCGAATTTTTGCGGAAGCGATACATTAGCAATGAACCTCGTAAACGGCGGAGTATTGCCGGGAGCAGCAACAGCTTCTGCTTCATCTGGCATATTCGCGGGTTAAACAATGGCGGCGAGTTGACACACAATCTTCACTCAATTGCGACTTCGAAAGCTGGAAATATCTCCACAAAAACTTTCAACAACGCGACGACAACCGGCTTCTGACACCATGTAATGTTACGCTATACAGGAGCGTAAAGAAGAGGCAATAAAGACGTCAAACAGCCTTTATACGAACAGCAACAACTCCAGGTTTAATTACACACAAAAAGCACATGGTTCGAGAGTCATGTGACCAATACATGACGTCACACCTGGTAACTTGTTACAAGTCTGTAAACCGCTCGAGTGTTTTAAACAATAGATTCATTAAGATATTCTACAGGTTACTATCGTTTAACCTTTTTGCTAGTCAAGTATCAAATGTATTGTATAACCAACAATTTGTCGATACGCCTGCAAACTCCTGTATGCATTTGTGCTCTGGGCTGGCTGGGCAGTGAGTCATTTCAAGTATTATACCTTCACTATTAGACTTCCAGATGTAGCCAATCGATAGAGATAAGAACACAAATCACTCAACATCATTCCTTGATCACTTCTGAATCAATAACAGTCGAACTCAATGGGAAAATTATTGATTGGTAAAATCAATAATTATCAAAGATTGATATTGCTTTTAATCTTCAACTGATAGCAATTGCTATATCGATTGATTTATTGATGACTTGGGTGGTGTTTACACGATACTGGTATGAGTTCATCCTGGTTCCCTCTTGCGGCTTTGTATTTGTTTACATGATACCAATCCCAAATCTCATGTTGGTACGACGCACTGACCCAGTTCAACTCAAATGTAGTATGATACTTGATCACAGAGTTCTTGGTAGACACTAGGGACACTAGTCATATGTGTGTGACTGGACTGTGCTCTGGTAGTGACTGAACTAAATCCACTAAAAGAACAACTTTATTTTTATTATGTCCAGTGAAGTACTTATAAGAGTACTTTAAAACTTCAATATAGTATTGTGATAAATTATGTTTCTTGAGGTATGAAGTATTTACTGGGCGGATACTGTTAGCAGCACTGGACCACAACTTTCATTTATTCCGGAAGACCCTGGAAAATCAGTTCTGAAAGATTTATTCCAAACGATTGGGAAACTGGAGGGTGGAACCAGTGAAGGAGCCCAAGCATTATCCCCATTTGCCTTTACTACAGGCTGACATTATGCGACGTCGTGCTGAAGATGCAAACCCTATTACAAGGCCCATTGAAGTCTCCCCAACCAATCCTGCCCATCTTGCACCTACAACAGCTACGAAAAGACCCCCTTCAACTGAAGAGTTGGTCAAAGCCAAATTTTCACGCTTTGAGCAGCCAAATAAATCAGAGTAGATGTCAAGGAATCTCAGTCACCAAACAGTGATCTTTAATGTACTTTGAAAATCACAATAACTGATGTAACAATAGTTTCTCACTAGTATCATGTGGGCACAATTGTGGTGCTTAATTTTGAATACTTCAAATTGGTCCACATAAAACGTTGTTCTTTATAAATAAGTATTTGCTGTATTATTAGGAAGTTGCAAAAATAGAAGTGAAGGTAAAGAAAGGCATTGACCTTCTTGTCATAAATATTATTGTAGTATAATTGTCTATTAAAACCTATCAATCAAATCACATGTTCTGATTTTACTGGATGTAACAATAACAATGTAATGCTAACTTGAACAACGGGACTAAATTGATGAGAGTGATTTTCTTGGAACCGTGAAACAGTATCTAGTAGTTAGTCTAAATCAGCCAAAATTAGTCAAAAGTAAACAAAAGATAGCAAGGGAATTAGTGTCTACTAGTGGGTACTAGCCTAGTAACTTTCTCGGTTCGAAGAAAATCACTCTATAACTCCTTTGTTGTAACTGGAACATTGCTGCAGAAGTGAGCAACAAATTCAATGTCATGTACTGACAGAAATAAAGGGAAAGAAAATCATTAGTTAATTCAGTAGTATGTATTTTCCCATGCTACATATTTGTGCATCACACTGGAAGAAATGAGGACTTTCTTTTAATCCCAACAATTTTAATATAGCCAATGAGACTTGGGCTACACAAAGGGCTCTCAGTCTCATGGGGACCAGTCACATAATCGAGAGTGTACAATTCCTGGAGAGGAAAGTTCTTTTCACTTCAGACCAGAATGAATTTTTTGGGAATTTTGAACTCAGAGTTATCAGGCTTTATATTATTAGTGGCAGGTCACAACTTTTCAATGCAGAAATCCTGTGGTTCAAGTTGACTTATGAAAAGCCTGTCTATAATTGTTTTTGTCCAGGTGAGCAAGGAATATAACTAGGGATAAAGCACAGAAAAGAATCTTGTACACTGTGACAGTTGCCCCAGACTAGCTGTGGAAACAGGTCCAACTGTATGATTGGCAAAACCCCATATATCGTCCACCTAGGGATGGGTATGTCCGTCTTACAATTCCCACAACGCAGGATGGTAACACTTTGTGGTTCCCACTTCCAAGTTTCCCATACTTCCACAAAGCATATTGTCTGTATGCAGCTTTCCGATAACTCTGTGCTGAGTAGTCGGTTTCCTCAGCACGGATGTCGCATCTGGCCCTGATTGCTAATTCCAGCACTCCCCTGGCCAAGCAGTTGTTCTGAACATTACATAAGATGTAACACAAGTTCTTTTCCTGCAGCACACATTCTCCTCTTCATCTGGCATTCGCCTGCAAACTCGACAAATCCCTGGGACTGGGTCTGGATCAGTGGTGCCTGTTAGCAGGTCTCTTGCGTATTCTACACTGCCACGGCCTTGGCTTAGCACACGAATAAGTAGTGTCCTTTTGATCTACTGATAATCTGCCAACAAAATCCTGTCAAATAACAAAGACTTAGGGACTTAGATACGAATACATTGCTTGTCAAGGTATTGGACTTCAGTGTGCTATATAAAGCTTATTTGTAGTAAACTTATATTTACCTTTATTTCATTCTGTGCCTCTTCAAGCGCTCTTTGGTGGCGAGAATACGCACGTAGATCACGGATTGCCGGCTGGACTTCAACGGCCTTATTTTTGCACGAGATTTTCATTGTCCCACATTGACAACTTGATGTGCATTTCGAGTCTGCATTTCGGCACGGACAACCAGGTGTTGTCGCACTTTCTTTCCGGCAACATGTGTTTTTACATCTGCAAACCTACAACGAGGCAACTTCATTTCAATTTTGGAAATAAAGCATTGGAAGAAACGAGTATTTTCAAACGAATTTGGGACTGCAATGAATGTAAAGTTGGATTGTTTTCTTACCACACGATCGACAGCATCGTTGCTTGATCCAGCGACTGGTTCGCGGCGATTCACGTCTTCTTCCCGCGCGACCGGCGACCCATAAGCATTTACGGCAAGATTTCCGTAAAGGTCCCTACTTCATTATGCATGCATATTCCTAGCAAAACTTTGTTCACGCTCGTTCTTTTTGGAAGAGGGTTAGTAGGAATATGCATGTATAATTAGTATAGGGAACTGTACGGAAATCTTTCCGCATTTACTGCACGGCTTTCTATGTTATCATTAATTTGTTCCCCAGTGATGTCTAGCGCCTCTTCGCTACTCACATCGCTAGCTTCCATCTCATCCGCCATCATCGATCGATTTCACAAGAAATCTCGTGCGCTCAGCTATGCCCAAATGTGGTGAGAATACACTGGTTGCCCAGATAATAACAATAATAGAGGCGTGCGTTGCAAACTGGGTGGGTCAGATTCTTTAAGGTGGCTTCGTTAGTTTTACTTTAATTTTGTGGCAAAACTTATGGAAAAAGAAAAGGTCCTGCATAGCTCAATAAAGTCTTTGTTGTATTACTCTTAATACATCAGAGCTAATTTTGAGCTAGAAATTGATTCGTAAGTACTTAGAGAATATAAAAAATTGAAGAACAACTTCCCAGTGGGGGACGAAGAACTAGATACTTTTTATAATGTGAACTTTAATTAGAGTAGGTCAATACCTGTTCTTTTATTAAGAAGACAATAGTTGGGGGGGGGGGGTGGGGGGACCTTAAATCTATAACATAGCTGTGTACTTGGAGCTTGTGGCATGGGGGTATTTTGGGCACCAGCCAGCATTTTGTAAACTTTGAAATGATAGGTTGCTCGGAGAAAAAAAATAGCAATAAAATATGTTTTGAAAGTTCTGTCAATATGGCATTAAGTGGGTGTGGGGGTCAGGATACTATGGCGTACGATCCCCGCCAAAATTCATTGTTTGAATTTTAACTTCATCCTTTAAATTTTCAACTTCAACGATTGAATTTCACAGCTCAGTTTAAAATTTTACACTGTTCTTTTAGATTTCACATCATTGGAAGACGGTTTTTTTAACTCAACGTTTGTATTTGACATTCCTCGCTGTACATTTGCAACTCGCTTCGTCAAAATTACAGTCGAACCATTTATTTTCGACTCGACGCCGTGAATTAAACATACGCTGCTACTTTTCATTAGTATTGATACCTGAACCAGTACTGTACACTTGACTGATATGCGGACTTTGTATTCATTACTAGCTCGATGTATTTTGCGACTTACCGCGTCACATTGCAAACTCCACATCGCAAATTTTCAACTCGACT